>JBBPCS010000374.1:3383745-3400692 GCA_037974645.1 Hollardia meadi | reverse complement strand
CACACACACACACACACACACACACACACACACACACACACACACACACACACACACACACACACACACACCTATGGTCATGCACACAGCCACGCAAGAGTAACTGCAATCACATCCATATACTGTGTTTCATAAATCTGGTTAACAGATTGACAAGCAGGTTCAATCTCTTTGATTCTCTTCTATTTTATTGGTTCCCACAATTCTTTGCAAATAAAATAGGAAACACTTCAAATGTGACTAATAAATGTGTTGAATCAAACCTACAGTTGGCCTACTTCTAAATAAATGAGTTTGTTGTATCTTCTGAATAGAACACCTTGTTGACGTACTATACACCAACATGGAATGACAGTGATAGCAAAGAGTCTTTTCTGTGGCAGCAAAGGCTAAAGTAGGTGGTGTGATCCCACTTTATTATAGTTTTATAGTGGTTCATGCTGCCTCCTTGTTCACATTCCTAGCGAGTGTTTTACTACGTGACGGATGGAGTCCACTCCACAGAGACTGATTACACACATCTAAAATGACTCGCTCATTCACCCACTCACGCTCGTCGTTCTCTTCCAGCAAAATGATCAACCTGTCTCAGCCTGACACGATCGACGAGAGAGTTATCAACACTAAGAAGCTTGCCACCTTCAAAATGACAGTGAGTGGTAGCTCTTCATGAGTTTCATAAATCATGAAACATACAGTACAAATACAAAAACATTGTCATGCACTAAAGTCATGCATATATGAGTGTGAGCCTGCAAAAGAAGAAGCACCAGATTTTTATATCAGATAAAGTTTGACATTTTGAGAAATATGATTTCTTGCAGAGAGTTAGTAAACCAAACAATTGCTGTGGCTGTAAGTGTAATAAATTCCCATATTATGCATGAATGCCAACTGAGACAGTAACAGCTACAAGTGTGTGTCTGTAAGACAAAATATGTGGACTGTGCAAAAAGAGGTTGTTAAATATCAACTTTTACAGCATACTTCCTCTTTTATTCTGTTTTATCTCCCTTGTGTGACTCTGTAGTTGCCTCCTGTAGAGAAGTAAAGGAAAAAATATAATAGTCTTACATATTTGGCCTTTTATTTCCATCCGGCCATCCAGCTTCTAAAAGCTTCTAATGAGTAAGTTATTATTGGTTTCAGGCCACAGTCTTTGTTTTTGCTGAGCTGTTGTTTGGCTATAGAATCGCTGACTTTGAGCAAAAATGAATGTGTTGATGCACAATTCATTTGCATTTGTAGGAGAATCTGGTCCTGGCTCTGAACTCAGCCTCAGCAATCGGCTGTACGGTGGTGAGCATTGACGCCCACGATCTGATGGCTGGGAAACCCCACCTGGTCCTGGGACTGCTCTGGCAGATTATCAAAGTTGGCCTCTTTGCTGATATAGAAATCAGCAGGAACGAAGGTCAGCATGAACACTTATTTTTCCCACTTTCATCAGACAACAAAGACACTCATTGTATTGCTTAAATTCTCGTGATCGTTTTGTCCTCTTTCATCACTTGCACAAATTGCTTTTCAGTTGCATAGAGACAACAACAACAAAATCATCACCCAGGCCTATGGAAGGACTACGGGGGTAGAAAGAGTCAGATCAGGATCATACATTAGGCAGAGTAGAGAGGGGTGTTTGTGGGGGAAAATGGCAGTATAATAAAGCTGAATTTACAGCAGTGGTTCCCAACCTGACAACCCCTTGCAACCCCCTTAAATCTTCAGATGGGGTCATATGAAAATCACTGTGGGTTAGGAAACAAAAAAAGGAAATCTCACTGTTTTGTTTAATGCTGCATAATTCAAGCCTCTATATTAAGTTGGCAAATTCATATAAAATAGGAAAATCACTCATTAATTGAATTGCTTGAAATTCATAGATATCCAACCTGTGACCAAGAAGTTGCAAGCAAAGAAGGCTGGAATTTAACATTAGGCAGAGTAGAGAGGGGTGTTTGTGGGGGAAAATGGCAGTATAATAAAGCTGAATTTACAGCAGTGGTTCCCAACCTGACAACCCCTTGCAACCCCCTTAAATCTTCAGATGGGGTCATATGAAAATCACTGTGGGTTAGGAAACAAAAAAAGGAAATCTCACTGTTTTGTTTAATGCTGCATAATTCAAGCCTCTATATTAAGTTGGCAAATTCATATAAAATAGGAAAATCACTCATTAATTGAATTGCTTGAAATTCATAGATATCCAACCTGTGACCAAGAAGTTGCAAGCAAAGAAGGCTGGAATTTAGGGCTTTGTTTTTGCCTTATTTTGTATAAAACTGAACAAAATGTGAGCAAAGATGATAATTTGCATTTTAGATAGAAAGCATTTAAGTCCAAACCAAAGGGACAATGAATGCAACCGCCACAAGGAGTATCCTTTTTCACACCACTGATGCTTTTTGTGCTTTTTAATGCGTAATACATTCAAACCGTTACAGCGTGGCTTCCTGCTCAGTCTCCAATGTAACTTTGGTCCTCCTGTTTGGACCAAATTTTCTATTTGATTTGTATATTCATTAATACATTTAACAAAACTGTTCACGGTAGGTGGCTCATATTCCTACGCATGCACTATGAATGCTTGAATTCAACATACCAAGATAGAAGAAGATAGAATCAATAACAAATGCCATTTAACATTAGAACATTTTTGACATTTTGTGTCTTTAGGTCTGATTAGCCTTCTGAGAGATGGGGAGAGTCTGGACCATCTGTTGTCTCTCTCCCCTGAGGAGTTGCTGCTCCGCTGGGTCAACTATCATCTACAGAACGCAGGAACAAAGACCATCAGCAACTTCAGTGAAGATATTAAGGTCTCCTTCAGAACACATACACACTCACACAATAACACACATGAGTCTAACACCTTCTTGTACTGTACCTCTGCAGGACTCGCGAGCCTACTTCTACCTGTTGGACCAGATTGCTCTCCACGAAGAGAACAACTACAAAATGAGCGTCAAAATTGACATGAGCGGCCTGAACGTGAGTCAGTTTGTTACTGTAAAGTTTTCATATCACATTGTGGAATCAATAAGTGGAAAATGTCCAATGTGACGGTGGAAATTGTGAACCAGAACCTGATAAATGTGATGAGTATTTTAAGGTTTTTTTTTTAAGGGTTAATTTGATGTGACAAGATGTGGACATATTCTCGATACTAAACGAAGCGACTTTCCCTTTTGGATTCTGTTAAAAGTAACCTCTGTACCATGCCTGCACATGCGTGTCTGTTTCATGTGAACGTGAAGGAGCGTGATTTGGACCGAAGGGCTGAGCTGATGCTGCAACAGGCGGCCCGGCTGGATTGCAGACAGTTTGTTTCTCCTCATGACGTCACTTCTGGAAACAGCAAACTCAACTTGGCCTTTGTCGCCAACCTGTTCAACATGCATCCAGCTGTGCAGAAGGCTCAGATCAATGGCGTAGAGACTGCGCACATAGAGGGTGAGACACAGACTCAACATACACTGAGTAAAAGATTTTGTCCGGCATAGTTTGGCTGATAACTCTAAACAACACATAGGTCATAGCCCAATAAAAAGTCCAAGAAAATACATGTTTCAGGTGTGCAGCCATGACTCTTTATTACTGTGTGTAAGCTGGTAGCTGAATATAAGCATTCCTATCAGCTGCTATCATGTCTTCGCGTCCTTCCAGGTGAGACCAAAGAAGAGAAAACCTTTCGAAACTGGATGAACTCTCTGGGCGTCTCTCCACATGTCAACCACCTATACTGGTATGTCATCAGTTAAATATAAATGTGGTTAATCTTATCAAGGAAGGAGAGGTGGACCCTCAACATTCCTACAGTTATCTATTTATACCCGAGCTGCCCAGGCGGGCAAACTCCGATTTTTACAAGTTGGTTTTGATTTAGTTTTACACTTAACTTTTAGGCTTATTTCTCATTTCATCTTCATATTTCCTGCATGTGTTATATACAAAGGTGTATTAGGGTCATTGTAGGTTAAAAAAAAATTTGAGCTACTCCATAAAATAAGGTAACTCTTTGAAGTTTACTATCAAAACGTCGGAATTAGTTATTACCGTTAACAGTTAATTAGAATTGGTGATACTGAAGCAAACTTACAGGAGCACAACATGATGTCAATTTGAATATTTTGCCCTGATCCGGGATTACAGTTGCATTTGTTGCACCGAATTGAACGAGCTGTTCAGTCTGATATTAAGCAGCTAATTCAGTAGAGTTCCTGAGAGATGTAAGCAATAACTATGTGAATTGTACTGTAATGTTGTTTTCATTTCCCTGTGTTTTGTCCTCTACAGTGACCTGTGCGATGGTTTGGTGATCCTGCAGCTTTTAGAGAAGGTTAATGTGCCTGTGAACTGGAAGAAAGTCAACAACCCGCCTTATCCTTTCCTGGGGGCCAATATGAAGAAGGTGCGTGCACTGTGCACACGCGTTAAAGTAATAGAAAGCTGGCGAGCACAAAAACATTTTAATGGGAAATCTAAATGAATGTAACGTTCTTCTTCACACATGCTAGCTGGAGAACTGTAACTACGCTGTTGAGCTGGGCAGGAATGTCGCTCACTTCTCTCTGGTTGGCATCGGGGGAGAGAACTTGAACGAGGGGAGTCCAATGCACACCCTGGCGCTGGTCTGGCAGCTGATGAGAAGGTACATGTACCGCCCAAGGCTTTGGGACATGCCACTTGCTGTACTATATGGGAAACACACATTTTTAATTTGGAATAAATGTCAGTGGTTTCAGTTGTCGGTCCCGCTTGTTCTCCTTCAGGTACACAGTGTTGGTTTTGTCAGATCTGGGTGATGGAGAAAAGGTGGGAGATCAGATTATCCTCGGCTGGGTCAACACCACCTTGAGCCAGAAACGCAAGGACACACAGATCAGCAGCTTCAAGGTGTGTGCGTGCGTGCGTGCGTGCGTGCGTGCGTGCGTGTGTGTGTGTGTGTGTGTGTGTGTGTGTGTGTGCATTGTGCATTTGAAGAAACACAAGGCTGCATTTGCATTTGACGCCCTTTACCTGTTTTGTGCAGGACAAACTGATCAGCACCAGTCTACCAGTGATTGACCTGATCGACGCCATCGCTCCCGGTACTGTCAAGTGGGACATGGTGAAGAGAGCAGAGAGAGGAGTGCTGAAGGAGGCCGATAAACTCAACAACGCCAAGTAAAAAGACAAGATATCAACTGTTTTTCCCGCTTTCCCTCGTCTTTGTATTTGTCACGAGGTCATTGTCTCCTAACACCTCCCTCTTCCTGTTCCTCTCCCAGGTACGCAATCTCATTGGCTCGTAAGATCGGAGCTCGTGTCTACGCGCTGCCAGACGATTTGGTGGAAGTGAATCCAAAGATGGTGCTGACGCTGTTCGCCTGCCTCATGGGCTACGGTTTGAAAAAGGCCAACCGCTGAAACAGACACGAACAAACCACCAATATGCGTTTCGTTTCTATGTGCTTTTCATCTTTTCGCCATCCTTGTAATTTCTTTTCTTTGGCCTTTAACCTTGCTGTGACCACCAGACAGAGCAAGACAATCTGCCATTCTCTGCTATTCTTTTCATGAAAAAAATAAACTGACCTAAAGTTCAAAATAATTTCTCACCAGCAAAGCCACTGCATTTGTTTCTCATCTCTGATTTTATCCATCAGTGCTATATTATATTTAATAGGACATCGCGTCTATTTACTTCTTCTACTGAATAGAAAAGCAGACACAGCAGAAGTAAGCGCAGAATCACAAACCTATTCTTAATGTCTGTAAATGTTGTGCATTGAATATTGCTATTTAATTATTAAAGAAAATTTAATTTGGTGTGTTTGTTTTGGGGTACAAATATTTCCAGAGCTCTCAGAAGTTTAAGTCAGATAGATTAAAACATTGGTTAGTACATAAAAATATAGCTGAAGACATTTGTAATTGATGTAGTGATTAAACAGTAAATATCGGCCCTTCCTTAGTGTTTATAAAATAGACACAACAGGCAATTGACAACACTTTTATATAACCATAGCTGCAATGAAATATCCTACAATTTCCTTCTCAAGTAGAAACATTTCTACTTTTACCATTATTTCAATTTAGCATGTGCAACAGAATGTACTTGAATGAAAGTATAAATGTTTCTTGCTTTGTTTAAGGTGTATCTGGAAACTCATTATGCATCTTAATTGGATATTTATACTCTTGGAGCATGAAAGTTACATTTATTGTTCTTACAATGTGAATAAACAACATACTCATGTTGATTCAGAGACATTTTAGGACAGTAGAAAGGGAATTTGAGGTATTCTACATGATGTTGGGGTCAAATCAGTCATGTCAGGATACAGTTCTTGTACTACAAAAACTTGTTTCAATAATTGTAGTTAAATGTATGCTCGCTTGTACTGTATTTAAAGAATTTGATGAAGTGTGTAATGAGTTCAAACACCACAACGACTGTGATTCTTGTGACACCACAACATCAATACTATATGTTTTTGTTAAAAGAGCTTTGAAGCCGATAATCGAATGACCGTTTTAAGATGCTACATGCATCTTAGGTTCCCAAAACCCTCTCCTCACCTCGGCTGCATCTTGAGATGCTCATCTTGAGGTATACGTCACAGGCGTGTTGTTGTTTCACATCTCCCACCACATCTTCCCATTTCACCAGAGCCACCAGCCCTGACAAATGCTTCAGACAGTATAAAGTGCAACTGTGATAATCAGCAGATGATTGACAGTATGAAGCAGGCCAGAGGACTGTGTGGACGTGCACAGCCGCCCTGTTATGTTCTTTAAGTTGTCATCTGGATTCTGAGAGGACAGCTGCAGGCCTAGTGTTGCCCTATAATGCCTGTGGATGTCTGATAGAAACTCACACGGCATTGATTACCAGAGGCTGCTAATCAATGCTGGGAGTGGCTGTTTCTGGGTTGCTGAGGAATACTTTTGCACTTCACCAAGAGTTCATAAAATAGTGTGTACCTTATTTTAAAGTGTTACCAGAATACTTTTACTTGCAATGTAGTATTAGGACACTATGATCGATCGCTACCACAGTGTCTAAATACTAAACTGTTATTGCAAGGTACTTCTGCCACAAATGCTTATACACAAATACGCCAGGGGGCGCAGTATGAACTTCGAGTTTATGTTATATAGGTGTAATGAACCTCGGTGGCTGCCGTATCAAAACAAAACGTCATTTTGGAGCGAAAGTTTTCGAAAGGCTTGACAGTATGGGCAGGACATGTAGAGGTGTGCTGGTTAAAATTACATGACAAATCATTGATATTAATATGTTTTAAATAAGTTGTTCAAATAGCGACACCAAGCTGTTGTGAAAATGGAGGGACTGGAGATGTCTGCGATGATACCGGCTCTTCAGGAGCTAGCTAGGTGAGTAACCGGGACAAAGTTGGCTAAGCTAACCAGTTAGCAGTTTGTCAGACTCTGAAACTGATTTAGGTTGAACTGAGACGTGTTTTTGGTATAAGCCATCTTGTTAGGTTGATGAAAACCTTCGCTGCACCATGTTTCCATAAGTAACGTTACACCCTGTTGGTATTTGTAGTGCCAGCGCGGCTGAGTACGACCAGGCGGTGCAGAAACCTCGACAGATCCTCTGTCAGTTCATTGACAGGATACTGACGGATGTGGATGTCGGTAAGTACATACAGGAGGTGGACACAATAACAGAAACACCTGGCAGCACAGCACTATACAGAAGTTAATAACAGCTTAGTAAAGCTATAAAATCTGTAGTGTTCCAGAGATAGATGGGTCCATTCATTCTCATGGTTGAACTTAAAGAAGGACTGATGACCGAAACGTCATCAGAATAAAGAAAAATGCTTGTTTTTTTTCCCATTTCCATGTCTACGTGATCAGCACTTCCTTGCAGCCCCTAGTGTTTTTATTATACATCCATACTGTTATTATACATCCACACATGCCCCAGTCCCGGCATTGCCATGGCATGCCATGTGTGAAAAGGCGCAAGATTGAGATGTCCCTGAATGTGACTGCACTGTGTGAAGAGTGAAAATCACTAGCTATGCCTGAAAGCATATCCCTGTAATTTACAGAGTGTGTGAAAGAGGCCTCTCGCTGCAGGTTGCATGTCTATGACCTTGAGTATTTCAGTTAAAGATTATTTTTGGCCTCCCATGTTGATTTGAATAAATAGTTTAGGCCTGAAAATGATCACAAAGAAAAAAGTTTTGCTTTTCTAAACCTTTTATCTTTTTGTGACTATTCAGATTGATCCTGCTACCCATCGGGAGAGGTTGTGAACCAGTTGCTTAAACTCTATTGATCTGTGTGTCTTACAGTTGCTCTAGGGCTAAATAAGAAGTCCAGTTCAGAGCCAGCTTGTGTGATGCTGCTGGACTTTGTGCAACATATAATCAAGTCCTCGTCTCTTATGTTTGCCAACCCTGCCTGCCAGCCTGCTGAGTACCCGGACACCACACAGAGTTGTACCGGTATGAGATCCTCTTCAAAATTCAGATTAAAACTATCAAAAATCTATATTCCTATCTACATTGTTATTTGGTGTGTTTCTTTTCCCCCTCCGCCTCTGATGTCTCCTCATTCTTCCCTTGATTCAGACTTTAGTAAGTGGGTGGCAGTGCGTTTGCTTCGTGTGGCGGCAGCTCCAGACTGTGACGTCATCCACGGGAGGGTCTCTGCCGTGCTGTGCTCTTTACTTCACACTCTGAGAGCCAGGGTGCCTTTCATCTGCAGCCGCCTGACTCAGGACCTCATTTTCTTAGCCCAGGAACTCAGCAACATCCTGTACACTCATATTGCCATGCTTGTGGGAAAGGGACACACTCTGGGCATTCACTCACAGAGCCAATGGCCCGTAACACTTGAGTGCTTCAGCATCTCACCCGTTTGTGCCTCCTCCTACCTCACCCCCTGTCCCCTTGTTCTCTCCTCGCCTGCTGCCCTGGAGTCACTGACTGCCGTGACGATCGGTGTCATAACTGACACCCTGAGGGGAGTTGTCTCTCGCCATGATGTCAGTGTGGCCTGGGAGACGGCTTGCTCCTTCCTGGCTAATGGCAACACCAGGCTGAGGAAGATCTCCATGATGATGCTCAGGCGCTTGGTGGAGCTGGGAGGGTTTCCTGAGAGGCAGGGCCACGAGTTCTTCACAGCCTACCTTCAGTTGCTGGAAACACACTCCCACACACACACGGCAAACACAAACCCTGATGAGAAACATCCCTACGAAGGAGAGCTGCTCCACTTGACTCGCTGTGTGTTTCAGTCGTCTGGTGCCGCTCACTCGCACTTTGAGGCCATCTATCTCTCGCAGATGTTTGAGTGCGTTTGTACTCTTGGAGGGGCGGGTGTCAAGTTGGGGAAGGAGGTTACAGAATCACTCTGCTTGCTGTTCAGCTACTTGCTATCTGTTGCCATAGTTTATGAAAGTGCTGCATTGTTGAGAAGGCAGCGAGTCACAGAGGTCTGCAGGATGCTGGCGTGCACCGTTGGAACAGAAAATCAAGCTGAAGTACGATTCTCTGCTTCAAGTTTCTTTTTAAATATCTTGCTCTTACTGTTGCAAAGTTTATCACAACTTTTCTGTCTGACTGTCTTTGCAATATCTGCGGTGCTTGGTGTTTTGCAGTGTGCAGAGGGGTTTCTCCAAGCTGCACTGAA
This sequence comes from Hollardia meadi, assembly GCA_037974645.1. Lineage (NCBI taxonomy): Eukaryota > Metazoa > Chordata > Actinopteri > Tetraodontiformes > Triacanthodidae > Hollardia > Hollardia meadi. The sequence continues at coordinate 3,391,032 of JBBPCS010000374.1, read as the reverse complement.
GGCCGAGACTGCAGCGGTAACGCACAAGTCAGGAGATGGAGAGACTGCTGCCAAGAAATCCTGCAAATCTGCCACCAATTCAGTCAGCAAAACAACAAAAACATCATCAGAGTGAGTTCATAAAAATACACACCTAGTTTCTATTACAAAAATGGTCCAGTGGTGTAAAAGACACCATAGTGTATTGTATCATATACGGTGAAATGCAACACAGCACATGTGGTCATTTGTTTAATTAGTCTGCCACTTGGGTAAAGAACATGTTGGAAAATGCAGTGCTGGAGTTGCTGTAGAGTTGTATATATGTCTATCGTTTCATTTATTTCCAGGTATTTTTGCCTTTTGATAGTGACGGTAGAGACATGAGAGGAGGGAGGGGGGTGTCCTAAAGGTGCTGCCAGAACACCCATACACCCATATATACAGTACCTACGAAATCTCCGTAATCTTTGTGCTTGCAAAATGTCAAGTAATGAGTTGAAGTAACTGAATTTCAAGTGAATGAAACGTATTTTTACGTACATTTACGCACAAAGTGTTTTTTAGGAATTGCTAGTAAAGCTGTATTGCAAATCAATACAGTGGATTTCTTATCAAATCTTGATATTTAAATGATTATGTGTCTCTGTGTCTTAAGTGAGGTGGACATGCGTGTTTGCAGTGAGGTTTGGGCTGTGGTGAACAGTCGGCTGGAGGAGCTGCTGACGTTTTTGAACTCTGATCAACCAGAAACCACGCAGACTCTCTGTGCGCTGAAGGGTCTGTCCCTCATCCTTCACCTGGCAGCCATCTGCTCCTCTCCCACCCGGTAATACAAAAACATTTACACATGCTGTCACCCCAGCTCTCTTTATTTATCTTTTTTTTTTCTCTCTTTTATTACACGCACAAAAATACTTTTAAATTATTTTTTTTTTGTCTATCAAGAATGACTTCCTTTGCTGGAGTTTTGTGACATGTCTTTCACTGAGCTTGGTCGTATATTCTGTCACTCTTTCTTTCTCTGTCTGACAGTCCTTCTCGTCTTCACTGGGTTCCCACTGAGACCCTGGGCAGGGCCCTGAAGAGCTGTCAGTCGGTGTTAGAAGGAGGTGCACAACCCATCTCAAACCAGAACTACTTTCAGTCTGCTGTCCAGACAACAGTTGGGATCCTGGACTCTATCCTCTACCTGACAAGTAGGGATATATACACTCACAACTCACACATTACACACACGGTTCCTATGGTTTTTATTTGTTTACTGTGTTATTTATTTACTTTATGTCATGACAAAAGCGTATTGTTATTTTTGCCATTATTGAGTGTGAAAACAAGCTTTGCTCTGAAGTATGTGGCAGTAAAAAAAACCACTACACATCCTTTCGACAGTATACTGATCACCATTTATTTTCATCACTGCTTGTGTCCTTGTGTTTATGTAAAGTGAGCAGCCACAGTGAGGACGGGCTCCAGTGGCGAGTGTGTGCTCTGCTGTCTCTTCCCTGGGTGTGTGAGAACAAGTCTGTCTCGGCGTATAAAAGCTCAGGATTCCCCTCGTGGCTTCCCGCCTTCGCTCAGAGACTCAGCTTCTGTTACTGCGAGTATTTCCCCTGCATTGCTCACCTGCAGCTGCTAACTGCATCTATTCATGAAGCCAGGGCTGAAATGTTTTTAAAACAAAGTAATTTAGGTTTTACCAGGCCATTTCCAATTACAAACTGCGTGTCTTATTGCAGCACCTGAGATCCAGGCAGATTGTGTGTCACTGCTGGCCCTTCTGCGTCACGGTGTGTGTGAGACGTGGCGCGCGTATGTGTTTTCCAAGATGTTGAAGAGTCCAGATGAGGTGGTGAGCGCGGCGGCAGTCAGGGCCTTCCCTCTTCTTCTTCACCACCTGGGAAACGCGCACAACAACCTCATCAGCACTACTCTGCTGTACGCACATGTATATCTGTAAACATTGTTAACAGACAATATTTGGCATTATGTTAATGGTGTACATTTGACCATTTGCAGTTCCAGGCTGGAGGACAGTTCGGAGCAGGTGAAGAAGGAGCTTGCCAGAATCGTCGGCCAGCTGAGTTGTATCCAATCGGAGCTCTCCCAGCTTAGTGACACCCACACAGAGTCCACTCCTGAGATCCTCTGCCACAAACTCGGCCTTGCATCAGAGCATGCTGGGAACACTTTTCTGTCCCTCGGGGCGTCTTTTGTCAAACCTTTCCTGCCACTGCTCAGACAGCAAGCGCCAAGTAGTGTTAAACAGGGTATTTAGTTTTTTTGTTTGCAGTATTTCTTCCATTTTTACAACATGCAGAAGCCTAACAGATATTTAGTTTAATATAGTTCACATTGCTGTGATTACTATGTATTATTTTCAAATGTCAAAATCATTTTTATCCAGGTTATTATTTATTTCCCTTTCTTAGCTTTCCTCGAAGCTCTGCCTCATCTCTGCCAGCATGTGAATCTGGTTGGTGGAGACGGCGACTCCCGGGCAGTCCTCTGTGCTCTGATTGGTCTAATGGAGGACCCGGATCCAGTGGTCAGAATACGCTTCAGCCAATCCGTGCGTTTTCTGCTGCCAGAGACCACCAGAAACTCCGAGCAGGGTTCTCTGAGTGAGGTGAGCAACTCCAGTGGTTGGACTCGAACTTTGCTTTACACTCATCTAAAAGCCATCATTATCATTATAACTGTATTATTGAAAGACAAAAACAGCATGAAATATACTGTACATTCAGGTGATTACTGAGCAAACATGCATACTCATGTTTTATATGCAATTCCCTTGAACAGTTTTACATTTTTACTTGTTTTATAAATGTTATAGCGCTGACCTGACCTTTTGTGGATTATTACTCCTAAAAATAGTTGCTTTGTTTTGATGATACACGTGTGTTTCATCTTGCTATCCAAGCTCCTGGTTGCCCGTCTTAAAGAGGCGTTCAACAACGCTAAACTCAACAGAGATGACGACCTGCGCAACACTCTCATCCTCACCACTGGAGAGATTGGCAGGTACAGGTGACCTTTTGTGTGTACACAAGAGAACTGAATAGCACCTTAAGCTGTGTTGTGGTCACTCAGGGATACTTAAAGTTGCTCGGCATCATGGATCAAAAAAGTGCATTTATATGTGACTGAAGCACTGAGGCCATCAAAATTACTGTCAGGATTCACATACCTTTAAATACATGTTTAGTATATACAAGTTGTTCCTGTCTCACTGTTATTGTACAATAGATTTTTCATTCTTGCCTGTTTTTGCATGTTTTCTTGCCACTGAAATTTCCGTTAATGATCAGATTTAGACTTTAAAAACGTTTTGTGTGAAAATATAGTTTTGGTTTAAATATGTTCATCTCTCTCCCCCTCTAACAGAGCGTCTCAGGGCAGTTTGGTGTCGTTCTCTCTGCTACGGCTGCTCCACTGTCTGCTGTCCAAGTCGTCCTCGGTGTCTGTAGCTGCGTACACTCAGATCAGAGCTCTGGCCACTGCCAAAGGTCTCAAACTTCAGACCCTCTTCAGTCAGTACAAGAACCCTGTTTGCCAGGTATAATGTCTTTGATGCTGCTATAACAAACTTGGTCCATAAGCCAATGCTCAGTTTACTATTTTTTATATGAAATGGAGTAATTAAAAAAAAAAAGAATAATAATATATCTTAATTATAGGGATAGACTGATTATAGGCGTGGTCGATTATTGCATCCGGTATTCAGCATTTTTCAGATTTTCAGATCAATATCACTAATTTTTTTGTCCGATTGCTGATAAAATATATTGATTTAAATTTTTTTGTTTATAATAGTAGTAATGTATAATAGTAGTTCATCAGTAGTTAGTTAAGTAATTAAAATCTAACTATTAAGTTATCAAATAAATGTAGTCGATTAAAAAGGACAATATTTGCCTCCAAAATGTAGTTGAGTGGAAGTATAAGGCAGCAGAAAACATAAATATGTAAGTTAAGATTCTCAAAATTGTACTTAAGTATAATACTTGTGTAAATTCCATCACTGGTTATTCTTTGTCACTTTTTTTATTATTACTGCAAATATATTACTAATAAATGGTATTGGCTCTGAAAAGAAACTTGAATTTGTTCTTTCTTCTATGTGTTTAGTTCCTGGTGGAGTCGCTACATTCACGTCACGTGTCGGCCCTGCGGAGCACACCGGATCAAGGCAGCGAATCGGCCAATCAGAGAGAGCTGGCCCTGGACATCTTGGCTCAGATCGCTCATGCTTTTGATTTCCCAGACCTCTACCGCTTCCTCACTGTATGTCATCAACATAACGACACAAAAGCATGTTCAGACACAGAAGTACACATATACAGTGTACAGTGTGTTGGATGTGATATTACATTGAGACTGTATTCTGTATATGCATGTGGGCATTTCTGAATATATAAATTTTATGCATACTTGTATATGTAGAGGACCCTCCAGGTGCTCCTGCCCTACCTGGCGGCCAAGGCGAGCTCTACTGGCTCCGCCCTCATCCGTACCCTGGCCAATGAGCTGAAGGCAAACAGGAGAGAGATCCTGATCAACAACTTCAAGTACATCTTCAGCCATCTCGTCTGTTCCTGCACCAAGGAGGAGCTAGAGAGGGCTTTCCACTACCTCCAGGTATTAATCTGCAATTATCTTGACATTCAAGACAACAGAACAATTAGATGTCATTTGTGAACAGAATCAACGTTTCTCAACTCCAGCACACATGGAGCATCTCCAAACGTTGTGCTTGTGCACAATCCAAAATGACTTGCATATTAAGTGAAAAAATAAATAATAGAAACAAAAGACAGATTTCATCATTAAAGGTCACTGTTACCCAGATTAATTTAACAACGTGTATCATTTAAAGCACTTACATCTACCCACTGGGGCAATAGTAACCTTTGGAAGAAATTAATAGTAAGCTTGGCTAAAAATTCAATAGTATTAATCAAATATAATAACATTTGTCAGAGGAGTGAGTCCCAGCTGTGTGGCAAGGCTGATAAATAGTGCATTGGTCCAAAAAAAAAACTTTTCTCCATAGTATATAATTAGATTAGCAGACTGATGTATGTTTGTTTTTCCTAATGTTCTCCCAGAGTGAGACGGAGATTGAACTGGGCTCTCTGCTAAGGCAAGACTTCCAGGGTCTTCACAATGAGCTGCTGCTGCGCCTGGGAGAACACTACCAACAGGTCAACAGACACACACATTAACACAAGCTCCTTTGACAAATTCAGTCTTTTTCAGTGTGTGTTGTTGTTGTTGTGCATATATGTCAATAATGAATTCACTTAACCTGGTTTAGTTTTACATTTCTGTGTAGGTCTTCAATGGCCTGGCAATCCTGGCTTCCTTTGCATCCAACGATGACCCGTACCAGGGTCCCAGAGACATCACCACCCCAGAATGCATGGTACGTGAGAGTTAAATATGGTGTTTTTTATTATTGGTATTTTTAATCTTATAGTTTGTGCTCATCTGACATGCTGTTGCAAAGGTTTTAGAATAAACCACAGTGCATTTAGGTATTTTTTGACTCTGGTAACCTGTACATGTATTTTGTCGACCAAAACAAATCTATTGCTACTCATAGCCTCATGCAAGCAACTGAGAACAGTCATTATTCAGCAAATATTACAATGTATAATCAGTAAATCAACATTCCCTCTCATTTTAACATGAGTCTGTATTTTTCCTCGCTGTGTGACAGGCGGACTACTTGCAGCCAAAGCTGCTGGGAATTCTTGCCTTCTTCAACATGCAGCTGCTCAGCTCCAGCGCGGGAGAGAAGGACCGCAAGAAGCTGGTTAGTGACCCACGACTGAGAACTAATTTAATAACTGCTATTTGAGAATGTATTGAGTCGGTAAGAGAGTTCACAGAGTTTCTGTTTGAAGCCAATAATTGTTCACAGCAAGAAACAACAAATGCTTCGATATGATTGATTATGTAATTGTTGTTGTTTGTATAGTGTAAGTGTCCACCTGTTTTGTGTGCAGGCATTGACAAGTGTGATGGCCCTAATGCGACTGATGGGCTCCAAACACATCAGCTCTGTCAGAGTCAAGATGATGACGACGCTCCGCACGGGCCTACGATACAGAGAGGACTTCCCTCTGCTCTGCTGCCAGTCAGTACGCACACTCACACTCTGAGGTCACAAGGAAGCTGCATGTGAATGATGTATTGATTATGTAATTGAAATGTTTTTTAATAATGCCAGAGTTAAGACACTGGCAGCCAAGTGTTGTCTGAAGACAAATGTTAGTTGTTAACCATCCTCCCAGATCCTTAACCCAATTTTTTTTTTTATCACAGACCGCCTGCCAATAACCTTGATACTCAAGTATAGCCACACAGAAATGTATTTACCCTTCTATACCCATCTATTACAGCACAGGCTGACTGTTTGATTACTATTTGATAAAACATGTCTGATTCTGTGTATTAATCCCTCCTTCCTGTGTGGACAGGACGTGGGAGTGTTTTGTGAGGAGCGTGGAGCCGGCACACCTGGGCCCTCTCCTGAGTCATGTTATTGTTGCACTTCTGCCCCTGGTCCCACTGCAGCCCAAAGAAACCGCTGCTATCATCCGCTTCCTGATACTGGACAACAGGTAACACACAGAAACAAATTTAAAAGTAACCAAACTTGGCCTCTTAACAAATTTAGATTAGATTAAATTATTAAATTTAATTTCATAGCAACATTGTATAACCTCAAAAATAATACTGGGGTTTTTCTACACTGACTGTCAAATAAATGCCAAAAAAAAGCTCATGGGTTGATAAAGAATAATACCAGACTTTCAACAGCATTGATCTAAGTCAGTCGTTTTCCCACAGGGAAGAAGTGAACGACTACCTCCATGAGATTTACTTTCTGCCTGACCACCCTGAGCTGAAAGACATCCACACTGTGCTGCAGGACTACAAGAAGGTCAGTACGGACAAGACGACCATCCTGATGATGATGTAAATGAAGGATGCAGATGGTAACGAGGGTTTTTGGTTGACATCAATGGTGTTAAAGATAAAAGAAATATATATATACAAGAAATGGTAAAATACTATGTCTGATTCCCCCCAGCTGACAGCCAGCAGCAGTGACCTGGCTGCAGCGCTGCAGCTGTCCATGAGGGCCGTTCAACATGAAAACGTTGACGTCAGGATTCATGCACTGACCAGCCTCAGGGACATGATGCACAGCAAGCAGGTACACAAACACACACACACACACACACACACACACACACACACACACACACACACACACACACACACACACACACA
>JBBPCS010000374.1:3372915-3383645 GCA_037974645.1 Hollardia meadi | reverse complement strand
CACACACACACACACACACACACACACACACACACACACACACACACACACACACACACACACACACACAGGAAAGTACCAGAGCTCAAGCTTGTTGTTTACAAGTTAAAATAGAATTTATTTCTGGTAATCAATAAAGTAAAGTTTTTTTTTACCATACATACTTCTATTTGTGTTCTGCAGGAGTGGCTGCTGCGGCAGGTGTGTGCGAGTGAGGCGGTGGAGCCGGTCATCTCCAACCTGGTGTCAGTGTTGCTGAAGGGATGCCAGGACTCGTCCCCGGAGGCCAGACTCCTCTGTGGGGAGTGTCTGGGGGAACTGGGGGCTGTGGACCCTGGACGCCTGGACCTGTCGCACACACACACCAACGGCGACCGCAACACCTTCGTGGTAAGCTAGACAAGTCCAAAGCTGTGCATGTATAAAAAAAACATAAAGTATGTAGCTTTTAACTATAGCAGTATGCACACAACTGACAAATTCAGTTTTAGGCATTTCTTAACATTTATAAACTTCTTATAAAATACAGAAACAGAAAAATGTGATCATTGATTTCCTGTGTACGTGGACACACTACATCAGATGAAAAAAAACTATAATAATAATGCATGAGGATATTGTGCTCTTGATACAAATCTTGAAGATGAGCTCACTGTTCAACACGCTTTAGGTTCTTCATGCAGAGACATGCATATGTTTGTTTGATCGAGGATAAAAGTATATTTTCCTGTGAACAGAGTGGGGTGGATGATCCCAACTTCGCCTACGACCTGCTGACTGAACTGACCAGAACGTTTCTGGCTTACGCTGATGACGTGAGGGCACAGGACTCTGCTGCTTATGCAATACAGGTGCACACACATTATTTACTCACACTTGATGCTGTGTGTGTCTTTTTTTGGCTTGTGTCTGCAATGTGCGTTTGTGTTGATGCACCATAGGAGCTGCTGTCCATCTTTGAGTGTCGCGAGGGTCGATCTGACTCACCCGGCCGCCGTCTGTGGAGAAGATTCCCAGAGCAGATTCAAGAGATACTGGAACCACACCTCAACAGCAGGTGCGCAAGTTTACACACAAGTAGACTCGCAGGATGCTGATCCTTTCACACATAATTTAGGAGAAATTAGAAGTTGTTTTCTTCTTTGTGCTCTTTCATCTCTTCTCTCCTCCCTCTCTATCTTCAGGTATAAGAGCAGTCAGAAGGAGGTTAACTGGTCCAAACTGAAGAAGCCAGTATACTTGAGTAAGAGAGGCAGCAAATTCTCCGATTGGTCAGCCACGTGGGCCGGTTACCTCATCAGCAAGGTTAGCTGATTTATCGGATACAGATCTGTTGGATCATATATTCATCTTTGAAAACAGCTCACTCAAAATCATCAAAAAACAAGAAAAGAAAATGTATTCAATACTGTATTATGATGAATATGAAGGACGACATAAACTCGTCTTCAAGTCAGAAGTTACAGGAACTGATTTTATGTGTTTCAGGTGAGACATGAGCTGGCCAGCAGAGTGTTCACCTGCTGTAGTTTCATCATCAAACATGACTACAAGGTCACAATCTACCTGCTGCCTCATATTCTGCTCTACATGTTGCTGGGCTGCACACCCACAGAGCAACAGGAGGTGAAGAGACACGTGCACTTACACAAGAAGTTGATGCAGGGTTTTGTTTGTTTTATGTAATGACAATAACGACAGACCTGCTTCCAGGTGACGGAGGAGATGCTGGCCGTGCTGACCGACGGTGATGGACGAGGAGGCGAACGTTGTCAGGAGACTGCCTCCAGCCTTTCGCAGCTCAGCATTCAGACTGTGTTCAGCATGTTGTCCCACCTGACACAATGGAGCCGCCACATCCTCTACTCCAAATCCAAAAACAATGGTTAGTGACAAAAAATACTTTTCTCTGTTTTGCTTCATATCTTGAGTATTATTCCGAGAGATCTTAGACTTTTAAAGACAATTTAGAAACTAACCTGCATGATTAACTAACGCTTGGTGTAAAAAAAATAAAATGTTTTAATGCAGGGAGTGGGGAGTATCAGCGTGTGGTGGCCTTCCTGAAGGGGATCCCACAGGACGTTCTGGCCAAGGCCTCTCTGCGATCCAAAGCATACACTCGTGCCCTCATGCACTTTGAAGCGTACATCTTAGAAAACAAAGAGAACATCCAGGACCATCTCACCTTGCTGCAGGTCAGACAACAAGTTATCGGTCATTTAAATGTACTCCTTTAATAATCTGTTGCACTCATTTCATTTGCTTTTAGATAAAAGCTAAAAACAAGTTGATTGGGACATCTCTGCATGGTATTGGTTTCCTAGAAACATATCACCAATATATGTTGATGCCTTGTAGAATTAAGAGTTTTTTGAGCCATTTGACAGCAGAAATTATCTGAAAAAGTAAGGCGATTGTTACAGTTTGGTTTTCAAGCGATCAAAAAATGTGATTGAACAGGAATTTGAAATGGGTTACCTCATGTTACCTTACTCCTTTTCATATTTGACTATATAAACTTACATTGACCCATTACTAATTTCTGTAGTGCGGTTTGAACATTTCTGGTATTGTATAAAACCCCATTGAAGAGTGTAGAGGACTAAAATATCCACTTTTTCACATCCTTGCTGACAGATGATGATCGTAAAACAACCAGTAAACCAGTTTACTCCTTTAGTTCATCTTTGTGGTAAATAAAAATCTGTCACAATTTAACTACAATATGATGGAAATCTAAAAAAAAATAAAAAATCTATATTCTTATTTATAATTCACTATATGGCAAATTAAGGCAAAAACACACATCAAACAATCAGACTAATGTTTAAAGCAATGAAATATGTCGCATCAGATTTAATTATAGCCCGGCCCCTCTTAAGGGTAAGTTGCAGCTCTCTCTGTGATTGGCTGTTGCAGACACTGTACGCTGCGATGCATGAGCCTGATGGAGTGAGGGGGGTCAACGCCCTGAGGAGGGAGGAGCCCTCGTTACGGGAACAGATACTCGAGCATGAGAGTATCGGCCTGCTCCGAGACGCAACTGCCTGCTACGACCGGGCCATACAGCTGGAGTCAGACCAGGTATGTACACACACACACACACACACACACACCATGTTTTAGTGCTTTGGTATTTCAGCCTGTCTGTCTTTCCCTTTTTAGTGTAATTTACTTCTTCATGATTCATGAACATACTGTAAAATTTACTCAGTGCTGCAGTATACAAATAATGTATACTATAACTTGTATTCACGTAAATGGTCTAAACCAGTGGTTCCCAGCTTTTTTGGTAAGAGTACCCCCACAGCCCATCATTTCATCTCCTCTGCTGTATGGCTAAGTTGTTGTTAACTTAAAAAAAATGGTGCCTGAGTTGAAATCCTGCAAAAAGAGAAGCCTGTTTTCCTAACTATATATTATTGTTTATATAAGAATAAAAGATGACTGTGCTGTCAGCTCAGCTGTTGTATCTTTCTGTCATGTGTTCCCTGTTTCGTCATCGTCCCCTTGTGTATAGATTGGTCACTATCATGGGGTGATGACCTCGATGCTCGGCCTGGGACAGCTGTCAACAGTCATCACTCAGGTCAATGGAGTACTGGCCAACAAGTGAGATAAATGCACGCACGCACGCACACACACACACACACACACACACACACACACACACACACACACACACACACCTTTTCATCCATCTCATTTCCACTAAAGGTGCTTTTAATTTAAGGTAAATCTACTTTAACTACAGGTAGAGAAGGAATACATTGTTCAGTTTAGCTATACATGTACACATTTAGGCACCACTGGAAGTCGGAGCTGAACACCTACAGAGTGGAGGCAGCCTGGAAGCTCGGACAGTGGGACCTGCTGGAAGATTATTTGAGCTCAGGTAATAAAATGCACAGATGACCCCTGTAAGGTGAAACATCTTCATCCATTGGTGGTACGATATGGCAGCAGTACATATCTAGTTAAAAAGTTTTGCACTAACGTTGCGTCTCTAGATCGTCAGTCCAGTACCTGGGGTGTGCGACTCGGCCAGTTACTGCTGTCGGCTAAGAAGCAGGATGCCAAGACTTTCTATGAGAAGCTGAAGCTGGTGAGGAAAGAACAGGTCGTCCCTCTGTCTGCAGCCAGTTATGAGTGTGGAACCTACCAGAGAGGATACGAGTACATCGTCAGGTCTGTGTGTGTATTCTTGGAATCAATCCATAGTTGATTTCCTGATGATGACAGTAGCAATTAATCCAAAATCTGTGTGTGGTTGTCTGATTAGACTCCACATGCTCAGCGAGTTGGAACACACTTTCACTGAGCTGCAGAAACAGAGGGAATGCTCCACCCCCAGCCTCAGCCAGCTACCTCCTCATTGGTCAGATCGACTGGAGATGACCCAGAATTCCTTCAGGGCCAAGGAGCCAATCCTGGCCCTCCGCCGTGCCCTATTCAGCCTGGGACCACAGTAAGGACATACCCCTTTTCTCATTTGAAGTTTGTACATCCTCGACTCCTCTCCTCACGTCTTAGTCCCTCCCACTTGAGATGCAAGCAGAGGAGAAGAGGAGAGAGGAGTTGAGGATAAGAGCATTTAACAAAATAAGACATCCTCGCTTCGGAGCCATCGTTTTAAAACGACAGCACAGTTTCATCATCTGTCTATTGTTTTCTTATAGCATACCACTGTATTTTATGATATCTGCCAGATGAGCATATCAGTGTACATGACAACTTGTGTGAAATGTCATTAAGGAATGCGGTTAGAACAGCACCTTTACGAGGCTCTACACAAACGGAGAAGAGCAGAAAGTTTGATCGCTCATTTGATCATCTTAAATATCTGATGCAACAAATGATACTAAAGCAATACATTTGCGGAGTCCGGCTCCCGCCCAGGGTTCATATATTCCAGCTCTATGACACACCTCTTTAATGTCACGTGCCGAAAAACTTCGGCAAACGATACACAGGTGCATCCTCGCTTATAGCTCCTCCAGCAAGCCTCCTCTCTCCTCGCACCTCGGTCCCCCAGATGAATTTTAGGAATTGAGACCTCCTTCAAGATGGCGTGCTGAGATCGATTTCCAGGTCACAGGCAGGAGGACGGAGGAGACGAGGAGGCACAAAATAGTGAAACGAGATGAGCCTATAGACACGTCATCATTTCTTCTGTTTGAGCATTACTTTTTGTGGCTGGTTTAGAAAAAAAAAAACTTTCCCTGAGCTATGACGCATGAGCTCAACGATCATCACCCTGATGTGCATTATTTCAGGCTTCTGTGTCTTTTTTTGTTTACCGTTGACTCAAAGCCATCTGAGCTCCTGACGGTGCCAAATATCAAAGTCAAAAACTAGGCCTCGTGTTTGTCTGTAGGCCTACGAGCAAGGAGCTGGTAGGGGAGTGCTGGCTGCAAAGTGCCCGGGTGGCCAGAAAGGCGGGACACCATCAGACTGCCTTCAATGCACTACTGAACGCAGAGAACACACACCTGGCTGAGCTGGTCACTGAGAAGGCCAAGTGGCTTTGGTCCAAGGTAAAACCAACCTGTAAATTCAACCATTATACAATAAGAAGCAGATTTTAAAAATTGCATCTAATATAATCATGCAAACATGTTGTTTTGCCCTGCGTATTATTTTCCATCTATATTCCTACTAAAACACTGATTAAAATACATATTAATGTCAGCTGATACATGTTGGAAAATATCAGCTCATTCACCATCCTCTACCATATGATTTTCACACAAACAACACTAATAAACCTTCCGTGTTGGTCCGTCATCAGGGCGATGTTCACCAGGCCCTGATCGTCCTGCAGAAGGGCGTGGCTCAGTGCTTCCCTGATGATCAGCCACTGACGGACCCTCGCAGCCTGCAGACCAAAGGCAAGGCCATGCTGCTGGTGGGACGCTTCATGGAGGAGACGGCCAACTTCGAGTCCAACGCCATCATGAAGGCATACAAGGTAACGGCTTTGATTTTGTTACTGAAGGAATAAAGCACTAAATGTACTGTTACTTTATTGTTTGATTGGACAGTATGAGTAGGTTTGCAAATAACATCAAGACTTCGTGTACAGCTAAGCTTCAAGATGCGATTGACAATTTTTTTTGGACACTGCAGAGGCAATACTGCAAATGGTAAGCCACTGCTCGGGTTCCTATTTAAACTAGCAGGGATATTTAAAATTGTGTGTGTTGTGTTTTTTTAGGATGTGACCAACCTTCTGCCTGAGTGGGAGGATGGAAACTTCTACCTGGCCAAGTATTACGATAAAGTGATGCCAATGGTGACTGATAACAAGCTGGAGAAACAGGGGAACCTCATCCGATACATTGTCCTATACTTTGGAAAGTAAGTTATTGTTCTCACTGCTGATATTCAGCCTTTTAATTGATGATCAAAGCTGAGAAAATGCTGTTAGAACTTACTTAACTCCACCATAGATTCATTAATTTTGTCATCAACCATTTAATTTGGGTTGTTTCCCTCCCAGAGCCTTGCAGTTTGGAAACCAGTACATCTACCAGGCCATGCCTCGCATGCTGTCTCTATGGCTGGATTTTGGAGCCAAAGTGTGTGAGTGTGATAAAGGTGAGTGGCCTGTAGTGTGAAACACAGAGACATAATGAGAGATTTCCAGTTTCTTTGCTAACTCACTAACAGTGATGACAGAAAACTATGTAAACACATTCAAATACGGTCTTCGTGTCTCTACACCACAGCTGGGCGAGCAGACAGACAGATGCGCCAGGAGCTGGGGAAAATCAACACGGTGGTGAGCGAGCACTGTGCCAACTTGGCACCATACCAGTTCCTGACCGCCTTCTCCCAGCTCATCTCCAGGGTGTGTCACTCCAGCGACGAGGTCTTCACCGTCCTCATGACCATCGTGGCCAAAGTCTTCCTGGCCTACCCACAGCAGGCCATGTGGCTTATGACTGCTGTCTCCAAGGTGTGTCTCTGTGTGTGTGTTTCTTTCCGTCTGTCACCTTGATCAATCAGGGCTTTGTGTACTGAATCTTCAAATCTTATCTAATCTACCATATAAGTGTATGTTTGCTCCTGTGTGTGAATTCTTTCACTCGGTTCTCTTTACAAACATCATAAATCCTTACAACTGTATTTTGTGTGATTGATGTTTTAGCACCCGCATAAGCTCACACGACTACTAAATTGCATTTTTTTTTTAAATAATACCTCACATGCATTTTTAATGGTTTGAGGGTTGTTGTTTTGTTTTTCTTCCAGTCTTCCTACCCCATGCGGATGAACCGCTGTAATCAGATCCTCAAGAAAGCCATCAGTCTCAAACAGTCTCTGGAGAAATTCATCGGGGACGCCAACAGGCTGACTGACAAGCTGCTGGAGCTCTGCAACAAGCCGGTAAACGGACGCACACAAACATGATACATTGCATTAAGTTAAAGTAGAATTTACAATTCCAAACTTTTTACCCATATGAAGGTTATAAAAAGTGTAGTTCCTAAAAAAGATGACATATCTATAATTATTGTCAATATAGATTACTGTATATAAATGCAGGTTTATCGTAAAATATTATGTTTTACACTATGTTTTTCTGTATTTCATGTATTTTAAGGTGCTATTCATTTGATAAATGCATGTTCAATGAAATGTGGAGCCACAACATAAAAATCTCACTATAAAATCCTCCTATGGGATTCTGGAACAACACACTTTATTGGGAGACAAGATTAGATTATAATAAACATTTATTGATACCCTGCATGTTTGTGTGAATGTGTCTTTCAGGTGGATGGTAACAGCACCACCCTCAGCATGAGCGTTCACTTCAAGCAGCTAAAACGTCTGGTGGAGGAGCCGACCTTCAGCCAGATCCTGATCCCGCTGCAGTCGGTCCTCATCCCTACGCTTCCCTCTACTGGCGGGGCGAACACACAGCATGACGCCTTCCCCAGACACTGGGCATACCTGGATGGCTTTGAAGACATTGTAAGGGAAAAGGTGAAAAGAGGGTGTTGATGTGGTATATGCCTTGTACACCTAATCTGTGTGTGTGTGTGTGCAGGTGGAGATCTTGGCCTCCTTACAGAAGCCGAAGAAGATAAGTCTGAAGGGTTCAGATGGGCATAGCTACACCATGATGTGTAAACCTAAAGATGACCTAAGGAAGGACTGCAGACTCATGGAGTTCAACTGCCTCATTAACAAGGTGTGTGATATTTGACTTTGATATTTGTCCTTCATTTTTATATACAGATGGTATATGCCATTATATTTCTCAGTATATAAATGTATACAAGCGTACATATAGACACACATTTCCCTCCATGTGTGTTATTCAAATTTTCCATTCAACCATTTTGACAATTCCAATTCTTTAAGTCTCCATACTGTAGATTCTATTTTTCTAGCTTATAAAGTTTGGGTGTGAGATTTTTTTTTTTTGCTTTATTATAGCCTCAAAAATGATCACAAAGATGAATCGCCACCTTTCGTTCACAATATGAGCAGAATATGAACACTTTAAAATCCACAATGTTGTGTTCATCACGTTAGAATGCACACTTGTATTTAAGAAATCTGTATTTCTGTGTGCTCTAAAGGAGTAGTTACAATGCGTGGACATGCTTTCTTTGGTCTGTGTGTAGTGCCTACGTAAAGATGCTGAGTCAAGGAGGAGGGAGCTACATATCTGCACCTACGCTGTGATTCCCCTCAATGAGGAGTGCGGCATCATTGAATGGGTCAACAACACCGCCGGACTTCGACACATTCTCACCAAACTATATAAGGAGCGAGGTATCTCCTACATGAAGCCTATACGTTCAGGAAGAGATTAACAATCTGTCATGTTAATAAAGGTGGTGAAATAATTCAATTTGGTTGTATTTGTATGTGTTTTCAAGGTATCTACCTGTCCGGTAAAGAGCTCAGGAAGCTTATTCTACCAAAGACGGCTCCCTTTGAGGAGAAGCTACGTATCCACAAGGAGGTGCTGTGTGCACGACACCCCCCGGTCTTCCATGAGTGGTTCCTCCGGACCTTCCCTGATCCTACATCATGGTGTGACGCCGTCCTACAATTACATTTATGAGGGCCACAGTTTTTGTAATTTTGTTGCGTTCAGATCTAAATTTAACGTTTTTAGAGGTTTAAAAGTTACATTTACGACTAGGTTAAATTCAGAGATGACGTTTTCACCGTGTGTTTACAGGTACAGCAGTCGCTCTGCGTACTGCCGCTCCACCGCTGTAATGTCCATGGTGGGCTACATCCTGGGTCTGGGAGATCGCCACGGAGAAAACATCCTCTTTGACTCTTTCACTGGGGAATGTGTTCACGTTGACTTCAACTGCCTCTTCAACAAGGTTTGTTTGTCTCAAATTGTCTTGAGAATTTTATATTATAAATTGTTTTTTATTGTCTCCCTTTTTAACTTTATTCCCACACAATTCTTTAATGCTCCTTTTCCTCTCCACTAGGGGGAGACATTTGATGTTCCTGAGGTGGTTCCCTTCCGTCTGACCCAGAATATGGTGCACGCCATGGGGCCCATGGGCACTGAGGGCCTCTTCAGACAGGCCTGTGAGGTCACCCTGAGGCTAATGAGAGACCAGAGAGAACCACTCATGAGGTGAAGGCACTCAAATGCTTCAGGATTATAAAATAATCCTGTAAAACCTTGATTCAGAATCTGAGCATACACATATAATGGGGTACATAAATAAAATCATGCTTAAAAAACACTGGGATTAAAACAAGAACTATAAATTGACTCATTTAAGTTATTGAAATCAATGTCACAAACTTGTATAGTAATGCTATTTTTCAGTAATTCTCTGTTTTTAATTTTCCCTCTTAAGTGTGCTTAAGACCTTCCTTCATGACCCGCTGGTGGAGTGGAGCAAACAGGCCAAAGGACTTTCCAAAGCTCAGGCCAACGAGACAGGAGAGATAGTGAATGAAAAGGTGTGTGAATTTCTAGGATTTTGCCCCTTGAAGTATGTTTACATCCATTTAGAGCAGCATGCACAATTAATATAACCTATAAATGTCACACTTTTTGGTATCTGTATATAACTGTCTTTTTGTGCCTCCTTCCCTACCAGGCTAAAACCCATGTGTGTGACATCGAGCAGCGCCTGCAGGGAGTAATAAAGAGCAGGAATAAAGTGCTGGGTCTACCGTTATCTATAGAGGGGCACGTCCACTACCTCATACAGGAAGCCACAGATGACGATCTGCTCTGTCAGATGTATCTGGGCTGGGGGCCTTACCTGTAAAACACACACCTAAATGTAAAAAAAAAGAAAGGAAAGCACTCAATTCAGGAAAATATGAGATGGTTTCCTGTGATTAAATGCATACACAAGATAACTTGAAGTGCTCTGATGTCGCTCCAGGCAAGTGCAAAGATTTCTTACACCCATGACAGTTTGATGAAAAGCTCTTCAGAATGCTTTGCTGCTAGCACTTGCGTCATTGTTTAGTTTTCCATTTTTTTGGAAACAAAGGATATTTTTTTTGCTTTACTGTCCATTCTCTTGCAATAAAGGATGCGTTTTGCAGACTTGATTTTGTAGGTAAATGTGTCTGACAAGTGTGTCCTTTAATCTCTTAACCCTCCTTGGATTCTTTTTTAGCAGTCAGATTGTTTTAATCCTGTGTGTGTGTGTGTGTGTGTGTGTGTGTGTGTGTGTGTGTGTGTGTGTGTGTGTGTGTGTGTGTGTGTG
>JBBPCS010000374.1:3359277-3372560 GCA_037974645.1 Hollardia meadi | reverse complement strand
CCCCCCCCCCCCCCCCCCCCCCAACACACCGTCAAATAACATATTCATTTTTACCCTTTTCCCCCTTTAAGCCCCCCCAGTAGGTGAAATGGGTAGAAGTTTCCATGTGCAGATGTTGTTACTTCTTTTTGTGGGGGCAGCCCTGCTCGACTGTGCTTTGGGTCCACTCTGGGGACCCTGGATGGAAACACACACATTAATGTAGCAACGGCCCTACTGATGTAATTACCCACCAGCTCGGCGCTCTACGCTTTTGTCCCAGTACGTAAAGATGTGTGTGTATGGAGAGCTGCTCTATTCACAATTCTAGTCGCTGCCAGTTTTAAACTGCCTGTAAATGCAGTCAGAGCTGCATTTACAGGCGTACAGAGCGTAGAGCTGATGTCGGTGCGAGGTTGCCGTTTTACTTGAGTCGTGAAGATGTGGAAATAAATATGCAAACCCTGATGTCGTGTCAATACGAATCAAGTGTGGATCGTGTCTTTGTTCTCCGGTTGAAGTGTTTCTGTTATTTCCTCATTCAAATCTGCTGCTTGCCGCTCACAACCTGTGAAGCTTGCAGTTAAGCTCTGCATGCTCCACTGATTGTGGTGTTATTATATTAACAGCATAATGAGCTCTGGAGGTGTATGACTTTTACAACGACCTCAACACCTGCACACATATGAGAAATACTCCAAAACACAGATAAAAATGTGTGTGTGTGTGGTTCTCTTGTATTTTGCTCCCTGTTCTTCACCTCTTCACTGAGGCTGTAAAAACAGATCGATTAGCGCAGCTTGTGATATTACAGTCAAGAGGCCTGTGGTTCAATAGCACCATAAAGATTTATATCACCCCACTATGTATGCTCTACATTTTCCAGGGGCCTCACAGGAGGCCAGGCCAGTGCTTTAAGACAGATTAAATAGTGTTTTGTTCCTGTAGCTTTCCTATGTCTAGGCAAAACAAGAATAGATTCTCCTAAATCTGTCCGTAGCTGCTCATGAGTGCTCTTCCGCCACGCTGATATAATAAGTCCCTGGCCTGCTATGTTTCCATCTTATTTTTATAATTTCTGGCGTATCCCCTGTTAGTCAGCAGAAAGAGCAGCGCTCTCTCTCTCTGGCCATGTGTGATACAGGAAGGATGTGGAAGCTGGAATGATGTTTTGCAGGTCTGGTTGGCATGAGTGAGTAGATAAAGCCAATTGAGATGTTCCCAATTAAATTTGGCTTTTTCATCCCCTCTACCTGAGGGGCACAGACATCATATTTGTATGGAGGGCTACAATATATTATTTGATTTTATGTAGGTAAATCCCACTGTGGTCGGAAACCTCTTTTGCAATGGAGACCTGGCCAAAAACGGCAGCATAAAAAATGCAGACAAAACAATGCTAACACAAATAAGAATGGGGTCCTTTATCATAGAGTTTACACTATACTGGTTTCAAATTCTGCCTGAAATATCAGACGAATCAATTTGAATTCCTTTTGCAGACGCTTCCAAGTGGCTGGAGCAGAAAACATGAATACTATTATGTGTGAATGGTTTTGATTTGGTAACTAATCTCTAGCAGAGGATGTTCCACAGTATCAAAGTCAAAATCATCTTTTTATTTTAGATTTTTCAGATACCTATTACTTACCCTTACTATACCCTCCTGTGTCTCTCACACTTACGCTGCACTGTTTCTGGGAAAGCGTTAAGCTGTAACATAAATCAAACCCCTTGTAACATCATTATACAGTATATTATTAAAAGTCAGCTATATTCTTAAATGGCTCTATTGTTTTATAGCATACTGTGTTCCAATCATATCTCCATGGTTTTATCCCCCTTCTACATATTGGGGATAAAACGGGGACACACCCAGTTCTCATAAAAGTGGCCTGTGTTGGCTGACTTCTCTGTCTTAGTGTTAGGTTTGCTCATCTGTAAAGACCTGTGGCTGTTTTAAACCGTCTGTTTTTAGTCAATGTAACTTCTGCTGACAACACCCATTGTCCCATTTTCCCTTGCATCTCTGGTTTTGTTGGGACAAACCATCCATCCATCCATCCATTATCTATCACCACTTATCCTATGCAGGGTCGCGGGGGGGCTGGAGCCTATCCCAGCTGTCATTGGGCGAGAGGCGGGGTACACCCTGGACAGGTCGCCAGTTCATCACAGGGCTGACATATAGAGACGAACAATTGGGACAAACCAGACGACAGGATCTATTTCTCTTCTAATTCTCTGAATAAAATTACTGCTAATAGATGAGAAACACGCTCCTTAAACCCAACTTACATTATCTATCTCTCTGTCTTTTCCCTTTCCATCTTCCTCTCCCAGTTATGTTTTTTTTTTCCCAATCCATCTGTCATCATCAGTCCTCCCCCTCACTGCCAGCTGGGAGTGTTTTGTGTGACAGCTAAACTGTAGGTGTGGTGTGCAGGTGGGAGGTGGTAAACAGCGTCTGGTGGCTGCTGATAAATGTAGCTGCTCTTTGTTGGAGTCATATGATGACCTCAACAATGACCTATAGGGAGTAATAAAGGGCAATTCCAACTGATTCAGACATTTTATATTAGCCCCACACATACAGTTTGTGTTCTAATGTTAGAATCTAACATATAAATGTGTTGCTTTCCTGAATGGATCCTAATTATTTGCATTTTATAAAACTGGGAAAGTGAAATGCACACACTTTTTGGGGGTATTTTTTGCTGCAATGAGGAAACGGAAAATTACACAAATTTCCTCTGACCTTTCCATGCCAACTATCCACCTCTCCTCTCTCTCTCTCTCTCTCTGTCCATCTCTTCCTCTGCAGGTTCTCTCTTTTCCTGAGATAAACCTGCCAGCTCTCACCTCAGTTACTCCCTCTGCTACAATTAAAGCCTGCCAGACAGAGAATATCATACATAGTCACGGGCAGATATGCTGACATCTGCAGGGGCAGCTCAGTCTGGAGGTCTGCAGAGAGTAGAAGGGTCAAGGCTCTTCCTTTGACCTTGACCTGTCCTACTTCTGCTGCTTAACCCCAACACCTGTTGACCAGAGCCCTCTGTCTCTAAGGTCATTTGGCCCGGCTAAGAGTCCAAGAGCTCCTAATTCTTCCTCTGGGAATGTTTAACCAACAAGATATCCAAGTAACAAAATACAATTACAGCCAGAAAGCAAATTTCACAGTGTTGCATAGCAACAAAATCTAATTTCAAGTGGTAAAAACACTAAACTAATTGAAAGCTTAAAACATAACCATGATTCTGAGGTGTTGCAACTTTGAGATGTTCAGGGTTGAGGGGGCTTCTTGCAATGACATAAAATGGGATATTTTGAGGGATAATCAGATTTTGTCACTGATTACTAAAAAGCAAATTTTAAAGAAGACTAAATCAATTCATACTGTACATATTTTGTGTTTCTATGTGGGTATAGCATACTATGTTTCCTACTTAAATATAGCATGTTTTATTCCTTCAGTGTTACCACTACTGAAGTGTCTTCCTATTTTGATTTATTTGTGTTATTTATACAGTTTCCATTTGTGAAGCAAGACAGAGGCTACGACTGCATTTCATTGTGTATAATAATTCATAATAACAGTAAAGCTAAACCTTGATTGATTTCAAAGCTTAAATATTAGAGACAATCACTTTTGTGAAGATGAAATATGTTTTTCATTTGTCTGGAACTGGAAGAGATTTTATGTAGTGTAATTCTCTTCTGGCTATCTTACAGGTAGAAGAAAAAAGCCCAGAAAGACTGCACAGTGTGTACATTTTTGTGACAGTGGGGAAGTTTCATTGGTATATGAATGAAAGTTAGGAAACAAATCTATTAGGTGAGACTATGTAACTTTGACTTAACAGCAGCCACAAGTGACAATTATGGGGGTAATGCTAAATGTCAAAACGTACTGTAAGTATAGTGACTAAGTTGTTGCATTTATAGAGCAATATCTACAGTATCTAAAGCTTTCAACCTTTAGCTAACATTAGCCGCCACCATAAACTACTGGTTGGACTAGACCACAAGGCTGTGCAGTGGCAGGAAATGGTAATTTCTCAAATGTTTCATAGTCATAGAATTCTTTTAGGCAACTGAAACATCCATACATTTAAACTGTATTTCTTCTGCCTGGTGGGTCTTCATTTCTCCCTGTTTCACTGCTCTCCTGTTTCTCTCTTTCCTCCTCCATCCCTTTCTTTTCACCCCAGCTTTCCCTGTACCCCAATAACTCTCCTTCTATTTCCCCATAATGCCCTTATTTCCTACTCAATTTTGACATATTACCTCCACTGAAGCATTACTCACCCACCCTCCACAGCACCCCCAACTCAGTCCCACCCTCCTTAACTTCCCTTCTTCGTCCCTCGTTATAAACTCAGAACCCGCAACAGTTGGCTCAGTGTGCAGAGCCTCACATAAAGTGGCGGGGGTGAAGAAAAGAGGAAAGAGCAGCTGTAAAACTGGCTGACGAACACACCTGATGTCACCAGATACTTCCGTGATATTTTTAAAAGCAACACATTCAGAGCTTCATCATGCATGTGTTCAGGATCTGGCGTGTGCTGTGTGTGCTTGGCTTCGTGGGCGCATCCTTATGTGTGACTGAGGTTGAGTATGAAGGAAACTACGCGGACAACTATGACAATGAGATCTCTCAGGACCAGCAGGGGGGTGAGTTTTGTTTATTTATCCTTTTGTTCCCTGTTTGTTTTAACAGATGGCTCACTGTGAAGCATTTGTCCTTAGCAGCCATGCCTGATTTCATTAAGCCAATAAAATCTTTATGTGTTTGATTAAAAAATTCATCAACACACACTGTTTTATTAGTTTAATTAGTTAAGTAAATGTGCCCTACACAAATCTATTCTTGGTCATATTCACTACATACATAAAAAATTAAATCTCTGCTGGTCCACAGTGATACGTTTTTATGCAGATGATACCATCTTTAGCCACCATTGAAAAGAGTTGCATTTTGCATTATTTGTCTGTAAAGCTCTACTCGAAAAACTTCCTAACTATCTCGGCTCTCTCATCACATTAAAATAGAGTAAATAAAAAGTCAGGTCACAGGTCGTTTTAACTTTTAAATGTGAGCACTGTGGAAGAAATCAAGACTACAGGGAACAAGGGAGCAACAGTTGAACATTTTAGAGGAGTGAAATTTATTTTGTGTTCTTCATTGTTTATTGTACCTGTAGCGTGACCAGACAAACACTCGTTATGGTTCTCCTTTATAACAACTATATTGACAACAGATTTTTCTGTTTAGGAAACTGTATACTTTATAACAGCTAGAAACAAAGAGCAAACCACTTTTTATTGTGCGTCATCTACAAGAAACAGTAGTTATAAAACATACGCTGGTAGGCTAAATCACCCATGCACTGTAAGCCCCTCATTATTCCAAGATTTGTATCCCTTTTCTTAGAGCTTCCTACTCCAAAATTACTTTACTGTACCCCAGTATTGGTGAGTATCCCTGCAATTTTATACCTATGTTCTTCAATAACACTTCCATCTGAGTTTAGAGACATTCCCCCAAAGTATTTCTTACTATTTCCCCCAAACTTTAGTTTTGTTTCCTTGTACCGTTCCCTCAGGTTTAACTTTTCTTCCACTATATCTTTAAGTCTCTATAGAGCTGGTATTTTATGAGTACCTGATTTGTACAATGAAATTACACTGTAATTCACTGTATTATACAGTGTAACCAGTTAAATGAATAATAATATTTTGGTTATGTTTGGTTTATGTTAATGTGAATAACTTTTCAACTGACAGTAGAACTTAATAACTGACTCAATCTCTTCGTTTGTTGTCAGGGGAAACTCCAACCATGCCATGCCAGGCTGCAGAATGCTCCCGCTGGAACAAGCTGTTCATTGCTCTGGAGGACTCCCACATGAGGCAGAACATGCTGCTGGAGTCTCTGGGGCATTGCTGTGGAGGAATGGTCTCTCTCAGGACCCAGGTGGACAAGCTAGTTAAGGGGACATGCCAGCAGTGTCTGCCCAGCCTGGAGTCAGCATGCAGGGCACAAGCGGAGCAGGCGAGGGTCAGACTGCAGCAAAGCTTGGTGGAGCTCAGGGAGGAGGAAGCAGAGAGGAAGAGGAACTTAAATGCTACCTTGCAGCAACTCCTCCACAGTAGCCATGAGGGGAATGCCCTGCTGAAGCAGCTGGAGGAAAGTAGAGGCCACAGAGTGGAGCCATCAGGAGCAGCAGACAGCAGAATGAGACACCAACCAACGCAGGGACCTGGAGGTTTAGGGGCAGCATTTGGCTTGGGGATGAAGCCATTCCCATCTGTCCTGAAGGAGCAGGAAGTGACTTCACCGCTGGACATGGCCACAATGGAAAAGGCCCTGGTTGTCATAGCAACAGAGCTGCAGAAGGTGCACCTGCAGCTGAGCAGAGTGATTGAGCAGGCAGGAACATTGAGGAAGGACAGAGGAGACACATGAATCGCCCAGAGGGGCAAAAAAAAAAAAAAAAAGATTGACTGGGGACACTCCAGTGTTAATGATTTTGCACATACTAGTTTTTTAATTTTACTTTTAAAGGGCATTTTCTTAAAAATATATGTGAGCTTGTTTATTTCTTGTGGCAATGAATTTACATGTACTATAAATGTTGTGGGTTTACTATAATGAATAAAAACGTAATAAACAACCTAATCAGTGTCATGGAAAGGTTTCCTCCCTCCTCCCACACAGTAATCGACTCATTTTCAGAGCTGCATACCTTATGTGTTCATGAACATGCCCACACTTTTATGTGTCTGACTGAGATTTTACACCTCTACCTCAGTGTTTATGTAGTTACAGCGATGTCTGCAAATATCAACAACCGCAAGGAACTGTGTAAAAGGTTTTAGATCATGTTTAATTCTGGGCAGACCTCACCCTCTCATTAGCTGCTTTAAGAGTCTGGATGGCAAGAGGCCGCAACTTACGATGCTCCAACTATTTATGATTCATTAAAACCCTGCCAGAGCTTTTACACTGCCGCCCATCCCTCCTGCAGCCGCATACATACACACATTCATTATTATGAACCGCACAGTGGCTGGTCTTGACTGGAGTTACTTTCCATGGATTTCACAGTTTTGGTGGTCTTTGGTTCCACATCATCTATTCATTCATTTTCAAACTTTTTATACTTTTGTTTTGGGGGAGAGGCAATTGGGCAAATGAGAAAGTAGAAAGAGGGAGAAACAGAAAAAAATTGAGGCTGATAGAGAGAAAGTGATGGAAGAAGTATTCAGATCTTTAACTAAAGTAAAAGTAGGAATACGACAATGCAAAAAATCAGCAAAATCTACCTACCATGTCAAAAGCAAATGTTCTGCAGCATCAAGACCCCAGTCAGTGATATATCATTACATATTATTGGTTTTATTATTGATGGATGAACCTATAAGCAGCATTTTAATGTTGTTGCTGGTCAAGAAGGATTTAATTATTTAGGTAGATTAACCAAAACAAAACCTATTTTATAAAACGGTCGTAGATTTTTAAAAATGTAAAATCTTAACCTGCTATAGCTGTCAAATAAATGCAATGGAGTAAAAAGTACAATATTTTCCTCTAAAATGTAGTAGCAGTATGGATTAGCATTTAATGGAAGTACGCTTAAGGCACTTGTACCTTAAGATGGTGCTTTACTAAAATGTCCATAGTCACTTTCCACCACTGGGCAAAATATAGCAACAAGCAAAACACATTAGAACCGTATGTGAGTTTAACTAGGCCAGCAAATTGACATCACACAAGTACTTTTACTAATGAAAGGCTTTCAACCGTGCCATGATTGCATACTTGTACCCATGCCTGTGTAAATATTGTATGTATGCACACACCTTTCCTTATAAATCTGCAGCTGTGTGTGTGTGTGTGTGTTAACAGGCAAGATCTGAAGATTTGTCTGGCCTACTTCTTAAATTGCACAACTAATAAGATGCAGAGGCTCGTCGAGATGGAGTAACAAGGACAGTAGTTGCTGTATATCTCATGTCCTGACTGCCTAGTACACACTTCACGGTATCAAGTATGCAAGGAAAGCACATGTACAGAGTGACAGAGTGTGTGGGGATTTGTCATATTATCTCTTTTTGCTGCTTCAATTATTTTTAAAACAGCAAAAAAAGACACAAAGGAAAAACAGGAAAGGCTAATTGATGAGGGAAATAGAGGAGGAGAGACCCAGAAAAGAAGAGTGACAGTGCTTGTGTCTGACAGGTAGTTATTAGGCATAATAACTGTTCCCCACACAGTGTTTTTATCAGCCAGCTGGCCAGACACAAACACTGCCCTTGCTTCCTTCTCTTTCATCTCCGTTTCGTCATCTGCCATCACTGTCCTTTCACTCCTGCTTCTTATCTGTATGCCAATCCCATCATCTTCTCTCTCTCTCCCCTCTGATTGTGTGGCTCGCTCTTCCCTCTGTCCTCCCATCTCTTGTTTCTGTCTCTTGCCAGCAGCCAAATAGATGGTATAAATCCTTGGCTAACACTCAGCTAACTGGTAAAAGTGTTTGACATAGCCAATACACGCACACACACACACACACTCGGTCTTAAGGAGGCAAGATACTGATTGCAAGTGGCTTCAGGAATGTGTTGTGTTCCAGAGATTTTAATATCACATCACATAATCACTATAACAGACAACACAATATTGGCACTATCCCAAAAGCAAAGAGGACAATACAAAATAGATAAAGCTCCAATCAACATTTAGCAGTCTCTTATGTACACTGGAACCATTCTCATTAAGGAAGGAGTGAGGGGAAGAGACGGTGGAGGTGTGTAGTGGAGAGGAGAGATGTCTATTTGATGGGTGAGTCCAGAATCTCCTCATATTCCTCCCTTTGGCGGCGCCCTCCCCCACGAGAGGGTAGCAGCTTCATCGCCACTAGCCAACCGACACTCAGTATGACCATCACATTCCCGACGACCTCCGGCGCAGTGGGAGCCAATGGCAGCACGGCCAGATGCAGCAGCATGGCAACAGGTACCTCCAGGCTCTGAGAAGCAGAAACCAGAGCCGGGTGGAGTCGGGTGAGGGCGTGCGTCATCCCCAGGAAGGCTGCGACCGAGCAGGCGACCAAGCCGAGGACCAGGCCCCAGGCTGGAGCACTCATAGGCCAGGACCAGCCCTCCTGGAGCAGAGCCAAGGAGGCCGGGGCAAGCAGGCAGCCCGTCCAGCTTACTGTGAACAAAGCTGTTCCCACTCCCACCCTCTCCTTCAGGGAACGATACCCAACCAGCGCCAGAGCCATCCACAACCCTGCCAGAGCCGAAAGAGACCAGCCGAACGCACCCCTCCAGAACACAACCGGGTCAGTTGGTGCATCTGAATTGCTCTCGTCTGCTGTGGGAAGTAAAATAAGCCCCAAACCGCAGAGTCCTGCAGCTATGGTGATCCCATCAGCCAATCCCAACCTCTCCTCCAGGAGCAGAAAGGCGAGCGTCGCTGACAGCGCCGTGGTCGTGAGGCGCCAGGTTGTTGTGCCATTTCCGGGAGAGACGAAGGTTAGGGAGGAGTAGGCACAGCAGAGAGAGAGAGAGTAGGCGATGCCGTAACAGAGCAGACGCAGACGATAGCCCTCTGGTCCGAAAGGATTCTCCCCCCTGTGCAATGGTACAGTTACAGAGAGCAGCTGGACGATGGACCGAACCAAGAGCAAAAACAGAGGGCCCAGGCTGAAGCGTTCAGAGGCCAGGCGGGTCAGTACGATCAAACAGCCATGAGCCAACGCCGCACCAACCAGCCCCACCCAGGTGATCCGGGACGCAGACACAGACGCCTCCCCAAAACTGGCCAGCTGTTCCCCCACCCCTCTCCCGGACCCCTTTCCTTCTCTTGCTGCCCCCTCACTCCCATCTCCTCCCCCAGCACCCTGAAGTTTATTGGTTGCCTCTTTGTCTTTGGAGCCAAACAGAGTCAAAGGCCACATCTTGCCCTCCGTCAGCTGTTTCCTGTCTGACGTCTCCTCCAGGAAGGAGCCAAAGTCCTCAAAAGACGGAGCATCATCGTAGCCTTCGTCCCCGGGCTGGGGGAAGTGTGTGTGTACCCCAGGTTGAGGGGAGTAGGGGGTGTGCGTGGTGTATTTGGCTGTGACGGTGTGAGGGTGGATCTTCACTCTTTTCTTAGAGCTGTTTAAGAGGTGAGTGGACTCCATTTTAAAACTTCAATGAA
Organism: Hollardia meadi; assembly: GCA_037974645.1. NCBI lineage: Eukaryota > Metazoa > Chordata > Actinopteri > Tetraodontiformes > Triacanthodidae > Hollardia > Hollardia meadi. The sequence goes on along the minus strand of JBBPCS010000374.1, from coordinate 3,362,371 downwards.
GACAGACACCTGCGAGAGAAAAGAAAGGACACTTTTAGAGCCACATGCAATATTTATTTTACACACACTCTTGCAAATACTCTCTCATCCTTCTCCTCGCAGCCTCTCTCTGGGATGACGCTTGATATCTCATATATCTTTAATATCCCAGATAATAATAGCAGTGACTCACTTCTTCCCATGTGCACCCAGTGTTTGGCAGTGAATGTACATCAACTCTGTCCATCTGAACAATCAGACATGACCAATATGACCTTGAAGGGGGTTCGAGATTGTTGGCAATGACAGTTACGTAAGCAAATGCTTCCTGCCTCGTTTGTCTCTTATCTCTCTCTGTCTCTATTTTTTTCTCCATCTCTCTCTTTCCCTTCCACTCCCTCACTCATTCAAGCAGGGAAGACAAGAAATATAAAGGTGTTGTTCACATCACTTCTGACGTTTCTCAGTCTGTCAAAATATTAGATACGTCATATTTCAAAGAAATATATGAATCATGCATCCCGAATCTCCATAACATCCTTCTCAATCACCCTCTCCTCCTTTCTGACTCTTTCACTTTTCCCGTCAAGGTCCTGCTCCATGGATGACTAACTTATAACTGATGAAGTAATGGCTCTCTGCAGCAGAACAATAGGGTCATGCAGGCGCTATATGGCACAAACCCATTGCTGCATTTCAGGTTGTAAAACGTGCAGCAGTCCACTGGTTTCTTTGTGGAATGGGGGAATACTTTCACACGGCATAATGTTTATTCATGCAGGGGCATATGGAGATTTGTGCTCATTTATTACAGTAATTTTGCTTCCCTTCTTGTCTTTATTGTATACAGAAGAATTCCATGTATATGCAAGTGTACAAATACATGTACACTGACACTACTAGTTTAAAAATAAAAACATACTTGATACCTCTTTCGATACCATGGCAAAAAGAAAAAAAAGTCCTAGTTACACAATTTATTTTCCTTTTTTTAAAATATTAACAATAAGCACAAAGTGCTGCTACAGAAAAAGTCAGTGAACACATAACACATTTGTAATAATGTTAATATCTGTGCAGCCTTGGATTGAAAATCTGACTTTAGATCTGTTTTTTTTATAGCTTCTGTACATTTGATACTATCGAATGCAGATATTATATCACTTTAAACATGCGGCATTAAAAAAGTATCGTAGTATCGACACTTTTGACAACCTTAACTGACTATTAAAAATATTGCATGAACAATATTTACATAAATAAAGCAAAAATAATAAAAAGGTCACATTTTTCTTGCAATATTTCACCTTATGAACAAAGAATTTGCGAGATGTTGGATTGGTTGTCAGGCAACTACAGCAAGTGAACGCTGTTTTCGCTTGCCAAATTCATAAAGCTACACATTTACACTTTAATCACAACATGTGTAATTTAGTAACAAGACTAAGAGTCTACAGCCATGCTGTAGTGGATTTGTGAGGCTACACAGCAGAGATTTGAGCTAAATAATAAAGCAATCTAACATGTTTACAGTGACAATGCTATACTTCATCACATCAATGCAAAAATCATATTAAAAGAATTTCCACAAAGCACTCCTGCATATTTGTTGCCCACAATAATCTAACACAGAAGAGATGTTAAGGGATACTATCATATCACCTGTATGGCAAAATCTCTGACAGAAACATGCATCTCTTCAACCCTAACATTTACTTTACATGTGTGACAATGGTGCATCATACTATCAGACTACTGTAACAGCATTTCAGTTTCATTATATTTTCCTGAGCCGTTTAAAGGTCTGGATAAATTATCTGACTGCGGCAGGCAGAGTAAGAGCCAGCGGTTTTGGCAGCTCGCTGCTGTTTCTCACACCCTTGCTGGTGCTGTCCTTTTGATTTGGTAGGAGCAGAGAATTTGTGGCTGGCTGCGAGGCCTGGAAATGTTATATTCCTACAAATCAGCACAAATTGCCTTGCTACAGATTAGGGCAGCTAGGACGGTCATGTTGTGAGTGCTGTTTTCAGCTGTGTGTTTCTCTCTGGGCAAAGTGTGCATGCATTATTTAATTTAAAATACGATATAAATGTTTCTTTGAAAATATGGCTTTTGAGGAAGTGAATTATTCTCCCAACTCTTCAGCCTCAATGGATTCCTTCTCATGGATTTTACAACTTCTCAGTCCACTGAATGAAGTAAAAAAAAAACATAACCACAGGCACTGCACTGATGACATTTGAGAAGATCCAACCATTTGCTGTCACTGAAGGGTAGATACAAAGACAGAAGCCGTATATAGCTCACCGCAAAGAGCAAAAAGAGATCAGGATGTTCCTGTCTGAATCATCTCAGTCAGTAATATTAACTGTTCCGAATGATGCAGCCTACCTCTGCAATGCTGCTGCTGCTCTCAAAAGCTTGTTTCACACCTCACACAACCCTTAAGTGAGCCGTTATCAGCCAACCAGCATGCATATAAAGCTTGGCTTGCTGCATCTGAAAGAAAAAAACTTGATCTGTACACTGTCCTCCTGGTGTATTTATATCCATCCTCCACAATATTTTATTTGATAAACGTCCTCTTAAGACTTGCTTCTTTGCTATGGACTATTAATAGGCCAACCACTTTATAATGGTGCTCCTACACTGTTAATAACTGAACACTCTGAAAGTGTTATGCAGCTGTCATAGCTTATAGTCACAGTAAGACTGATTAGAGCTAATATATTGCATAATATATTACTATGGAGGTAAACATATGCCTTGAATATATGTAGGTGCTATTGGGGGCTATTGCATGCTATTTTGTAAATCCATGTGTATGTGTGTTTAAATGAGTGGGTGTGTGTCTGCATGTTATTCTCAAGGTTATCTAGGTTCCTCAGTGATGTGCCCCTGAGACAAGGGTTGACACACACACACACACACACACACACACACACACACACACACACACACACATGGAAGGACAAGGAAGAGTTATGCTACGATTAAACCAAATGGTCGTTTTACATCATAAAACATCATATCCCTGCTATCCCCAACACCGTGCGGTGCCGCGCCTGCAAGGATGACGGTTCGATCTCCGCCCCTGGCATGCTGTGAGCCCCCC
>JBBPCS010000374.1:3295476-3356237 GCA_037974645.1 Hollardia meadi | reverse complement strand
CACACACACACACACACACACACACACACACACACACACACACACACACACACACACACACACACACACACACAACGTTTGATATCCACTTAATGACTCTCAAGTGGGATTAATATAATTAACTGAACCTCTCTATCTCACTCTTTCTGGCAGTGTGAGGCCCTAGTGAGGGAGAGTGAGTAATGTGCATACATCCAGGCTCTGTAATTGAGTTTATGCCCATCCAATTCCAGCCCAAGGACCTCATGGAGATGAATGGCCATTGGCACATCCTCACTCTTTTCTTTCTCCCTCTCCATCTAACGTAGAGAGTCAGATATGGAAAAAGAAGACGAGAGAGGGGTAGAGAAAGCACCAAACAAAATCCTAGGTCAAAGGTCATTAATGCACTGACATGTGCTTTGCAAGCTGGGTGACGTAGTGTTTTGCTCAGCCACATTGATGTCAGTTTTGTAAATATTAGGCCTACTCTAGGAAAAATCCTTAATATTTCTTCACAGATATGTACAGTGAGCTTATTGGAGCTGCATTGTCAATCAAAAAAAAACAACAACAAAAAAAAAACAGCTACTATTTTGACAAATAATTTAATGTTTCGGTCATTTTCAAGCAAAAATACCAAACATGTAGCCTACTGGTTCCAGCTTCTCCAGTGTGGGGTTCTGCTGTTTTTCTTCATCATATAGGACTATGATAGGCCTATTTTTGGCATTTCAAACACAAACACATAAATGGAAAAAATAATCAACAGATATTAAAAATGATACCCTAATAAGTTGCAGCTCTATAGTTTAGACAAATAGACTCTATCATATGATATCAATGTATCTTTTTCTCTCCATCATATTAGTTCAGGATTTATGTATTTATAGTCATAATGGTTGTATAATATTTGTACTCTATGTCTTGCTATAAAAGTTAATCAGTATGTAATTGCTTTTGTTTTAAAAATCCACACCTTTTGGAGCTCTTCTGATATTTAATTTTAATTAGACAGCCTTGTCAAACTAATAATTGAACTGAGAGAGGAGGGGGGCTTGTCTCTGTTCCTGTGCGCGTCCCCGTGAGTGTTGTGTTGTGTTGGCGGGGTCTTGCGGTCCCTCCCTTCCCATGCTCGCCTCCCCCCGGAGGCGCGTGTCCGCCGCGGCCCAGTGTGTCCGCCAGGGGGCAGCTGTGTCTCGGTCTGAGGCTGCGCCGCTCCCGCTGCATCACAGAGAGGAAAATACCACCAGATGGCGGTTTAGGATTGCTGCTCTTCTCTCAAGGCGCGGTTCCGCTCGCACGGCCAATTTTCAATATTAAAATACGTACAATATTAAAACGAAAATCGATTTATTGTTTCGGAAGGTGATAATCGATTCGGGGATGGTCGTTAAAGGTGAGTGTATTGTGATTTTGTCGTGTTTTGTGCGGTGGGAAGGGAGACAGAGCACAGATTAAAGATGGTGGACAGACAGGGAAGACTGGTTGGTTGGGGGATGGGCGTTAGCGGCTAACGGAGGTGAATGTGCTTTCTTGCTCTTCCTCAGTTACATTATAGCCTAGCAGAGCCATTAGCTTGCGAGCTAGCCCCAAAATTTCGGCAAGACAACTTGCTAGAGGGGCAAGTGGTTGCGGCAGCGCCGTCCTGTTTTGCCACCAATTTCCATCCGGCGCTGGAGTTTGGCTTGTCAACAAATAAAGAGCCATGCGGTGTGACGTGTTTTCTTGCTCTTTGCAAAGCAGAATTCAAAGCATCACCTTCACTCATTTACAGCCGTATTATGATTGTATGTTACAGTATTGCCCTCCTGCCGTGCGGTGCTTTCTTTGGTTTGTCATCGGCGCAAATGCCACGTTTTTGTTGATTCAGTTGTTATCAGCCCCTGTCAGATTAGCTTTTTACATACTCAATGTGTATAATATGAACGTGTCTTTAGTTGGTACTTTTTCTTGTGTCAACATCAGCATCCCACGCTCCTTCTCGCCTTCAAGTTTTCAGAGTAGTGACGACTTTTCACCCGGCTAATGAACATGTTGCTCTTCCAATGAATGACAGCACGTGATTGCTTTTTAATATAAAATATTTGTAGGACAGACTCGTGCATGTTTCACAATATTGTTATGGCGCTTCTTTCCCCTTCCCGCCCCCTTCTGTGCGGGAAGCAGGCAACACTGAGCGGGGGAAATATGAGTCACATTAGGGGGGATGGGCACCACCAGCCGTCCCTTCAGGTCTAAATGGGCTCCAGTTCTGCCCTTGCCTCCCCTCCCAAACTGACCCTGTACAGCTCTCCCTGCAGCTAGGGACAGTTCATAGTGGGTCAGAGAGTGCCTCCTGGCAGTATACATGAATCTCAGATTGTTGCATAACTGCTTTGTTTACAGTCAGCCATGTGATTTTTATTCCAGGCTGTCTTGAATTGCAATCTGCAACTAGCTTGCCTGCCAACTTGTCTTCCATTATCACTTAATGTTTCTAACCCATGCTGCACAGTCCATGTTTCATTTATCATCCAGGATAACTTGTGCATGTTAAACATTCTCAGAATTGAGAATTTTGATGGCCCTTGTTTAGTTTTTCACGCTAGACATAGTTTTATTCTTGTTTTGCTGTTACCATATGTTTTTAAAGAATAGATACAAATATATCAGTAATATATTGAGTTATATATTGAGTAATATATTTGTTATTTGCAAGTTTAAATCTTTGGTAGCAAACATCCCCCTAACCATATTCCGAGAGCCCGTGTGAAATGTAGCCTTTTTCTTAACATAATTGCACAACATGAAATAGTTGCTTAGCAGAGTTTCATAATATAGGGGTGGGCAATATATATAAAATCCTCTGTCATTATATATATATATGTAATTTCATATCACAATATATATTATGACATAGATATTCTTTTGTATCGTCAGTTGAGAAATCAAATGTCTGTTTTTGGTAAATCCAGCAATTAAATACCTACCGGACAAATTGAGTACTTCATAAGCAGTGCTGCTCATAGATTTGCAACATTGCTCAAAATGTTGTAATACACCCAGAGATGTTGTAGGAAAGGAGAAGCTACGACAGTATAAACGAAAAGACTAAATCTTTGATGGCTGACAAATTTACATAGTCTTTTCTTGCTCCTTAACATTATTTATTGAAATAAGTTTTCATTTTTCATTTCTCTTATTCCTGACAAAGCATTCCTATGGGAACAGTCTGATTGAGGCTAAGAAATGGTTCCAGTCCAGTTACAAAGTGAATGTGATATCTAGGGCAACTAACTATGAACCAGTTTTCCCATATGTAAGGTATTAGGGTGGCCAATCCAAAGATGTATTTATGTATTTATTATGTTTTTCTTTCAGTGTTTTGCATGTATTGAAAATGCTGGGATGGTGTAGTCATGTATATCTGTATAGACTGGAAAAGATTAGATCTGAAAACAGTTCTGTTTGGAAAGGTCAGAGTAGACTGTGTAGGTTAACTGAAAATATCTTTGGGTGCTCTCTTATTGCATCATCAAGATACTTCGATGTGATATGTACACTGTTGTTTGAGACCCTCACCTCCCATACACAAACAACACACACTGACCTTTGCCCCTCTTCCTTGTACAGCAGGCCTCATGTTTTCAAGCCAGAGCACGTAGCAGTCAGATTACATTGCAGAATTTGTTTACTGTTTCAGCAAGGAGGATGCATATGGCTTATTGTCTATATTTGAAGTTCTTGGACGCACTAAAACACACAATTACAGTTGTATTATAGACATCCACCATTTAGGAACACAGTTTATTTGGCTCCCAAATTGTTGCTTTAGGTATAAGCACATTAAAAGGAATATATTTAGTTGCTCTGATACCAAACAGGAGCACTCTGTGTTTTGGCTTGTATGGAAGAAATTCTCCTAGGAAAAAACACTTTTAATTGTTTTTTTCCCTGATGAAGAAAATCACTGTGATTCTAAATATCCACCCATTTTTCATTTCTGTTTGTGGAATACACTAATACTGTAAATATTCACTTATACACCGGCCTGCCCTTGCCTTGGGTTTGGGAATGAAGCAGTTTCAATGACAATTCTTGCATAACTTCTAAAGGTGGCTGATGGGAAGAATGTCAGTGTAAAAACCTTGAGATAGCACCGAGGGTTAACAGAAATGCTGACTAATCCCTCTTCCTTTGTTTATTCATTGAATTCATTGAATCGCTTGGCTCTTTGCCCTGGCTCTTCCCATAGTAAGCCTATAAAAGACTGAGATTCCCTTAATTGTTTTTATTAGTGTATTTACACATACTGTAGTTTTAATGTTTTAGATGTACAGTAGTTCGAAAATGTAATGAGTATTTGTTTTTAGGAGAATTGGTTCAGGCAACTGCTATTAAGAAAAGCAAATGGCTTGTCTACATGTTGCAAAGAACTTTTACTTTATAAATGCTTCCTAATTGAAGCAAGATACTGTTAAATGCTTTAAACATAAATGTATGTACAAGTATTGTTTAAGACAATGAATCAAATTGGAAAGACCAAGCCTGGATTCTGTAGCCAGAGGCTCCCACCACCCAACTACTGCAGCATGCTTTGTGTCAGACCCATATGCTTATAATGACACAGCTGAGGAGATTATGTAACGGGTTTGACATTTGTCAGGGCCTATTACATGGTGACCTTGATTCAAGAGATGTTGGCTATAGAAAGAACAATATTTCCTGTTCCTATTGTTGACCAATCTTTGGCAGTTTTCAGCACAGTCAAAGGGATGCCAAAGAAAAGCTAAATATTTCTTCCATGTCATTAGTTTAAATCTGTATTTATTAATATATTAAACATATATCACATCTTGACACGACTTGAGATTCATCCCACTCAACATTTTTTTCAGAATTATGTGCTTGAGAATAATAGAATAAGGCAGATATACATTGGTGCGTTTGGTATAATGTTCTAAATGCTTTTAACATAGCAACAACCAGAGGTCTTACTCTAATTATAATTGGTGCAATGGTGCTGTAGAATAACATGTATTTTGTGTGCTAAAATTACACATGCATATATGCACTGTTGCACCTTATTTTCTAAGCAGAATGATGGTGCTACAGTAGTGTGATTCATATGAGCCCTGAAGTCTGCTCATGACAATGTGCAAACAGTGCATACACCTTTCTAAACTTGTTCTTCTGTCCTGGCTGGTTTTAGGCTTTCTTTATGATATGCTTTCCTGTTGTGTAATTAGCTGCATTGTTGTCTGTCACTTTTTTGGTCAAGCCAACTAATATTGCTGTAAAGCCAAGATGACTTTGTTTATTTAACTGATGGCTGCTGAACTTAAGTCCAGTTGTAGGGTATTTTCTCCCTTTTTATTAATCTACAGTTGTAGAGAAGCAGCATCATAGGCAAAATAAAAAATAAAATATGTTAGACACGTTATATACAAAACAAATTGGAAATCCCACACTTTGAATGCAACTGCATAGTTCTTTTTTTGCCAAATTGAATTATTGGCATAGCCTTAAAAAATTATCAGGTTTCTGTGGGTTAGCTAAACAGTTTTTGTATGCTTTTACATTTTCACAGTGTTCGTGCTTCAACATAACATGTCAATTCATTGGCCTCAAGTACACAACATTATTTAATTGCAACCTCATTACACAGATATTATTAATGTCACATATTTGTTCTGACCTTTTTGAAGCGAGTACAATATATAGCAACATTGCCACTGTTTTTATATTTAATGTCATTAATTGTTCGTACTTATTTCAGTCACAGTTATCAGCTCAATCGGTCAAAACAAACTTTGCAATATTTGGTAATCAGGCATTCAAGTACAATCTTCAAGCCCTCTGTAACTCAAAAAGGACAACAAGGTTGCAGAACTAGCTGGTGACCACAGCATGTGGACTGGTCTGGAAGTTTGTAGATGTTTATACACACGTCAAAACAGATTACATGGATTTCTGGCTTGTATTCAAAGTGACAATGCATGCTCGCTGTGCTTTACAGAAGGCTAGTGTCATCTTTAAACACACTACCGGCGTGTAACAATGCAAAATATTACTAAGCCGAGTATGCTGGAAATGACCAGGCTGACTGGGGAAAAAATTGCATGTTCTCAGATAGTAATGCAATATTGACATAATGATGGATCAGAAAACACGATGACACACGATGCTATTTCTAGTACCCCAAGAGAGATATAATCTATAGTCAGAGGGTATTTGTTAAAGTAACGCTGTTCAGCTGTGAAGTTGAGCAGTAATGAGACAAGGTGCTATGTGTGTGTGTTTTAGAGGTCTGTGATACCTCTGTAATATTCCTATATGGTTCAGTAATTGCTAGACTGAGCAAGCTGCTTTGCAACTAATATGCAAGTGTGTTTGCCAAGCTACCGGTTGCCAGTGGCAATTACTAGTTCTGTAAAGAGTCAAGAATGGGAAAACAATACCAAGGCTTCAGTTTCCAATGTCAACACACTCAACACCAATCCTAGATCTGACTGAAACATATTGCTACTGTAGTGCAATTATGAGTCTCAGCAAAGCCTCTTGCTTTGGTTCTAACTCCTCTGGCCTTGACAAAAAAGGATTAGCTAGCTTTACACAGATCTCACTGAGCAGATATAAAGATGGAATGTAAAACCAAAATTAAATTGCATTTTTTTGTCTGCTACAGCAGATATATCTGCTTTGGATACTCTGTTGAGAAATCAGAAACAAAAAGGGATTTTTAAAAATATATTTTGGTTTCATGATAGCGCCCCCTATGGTCGCATTAATGTGACGGAATTCTGTTCTGATATCTGCCTACGTAGATGGAGACCTTATTTTGTTACAGCCAATCAAGCCTTTTATAAATTAGTAACGTTAGTTACTGTATCAGTGGTGACCAGCGTCACACAGTCACACTGAGCTGTGCGCACAGCAGTGGCACAACACAAGAGCCACAGACTTTGAATTATAACCCATATAAGCAACGTCTCCTTCTTATCGAAACATGAACATGCCTTGTCCTATACCTTGGCTTGTTGAATGAGTGACCAAACATTCAGTGGGGAAGAGTGCACTGCTAACTTCCATTTGCAGGCTAGATGGCTAATTAGCTGCTCAGCTGCATCACATTGAGCACTGCAGTAGTTTTTATTTAAATTGACATAGAAGATTTTGTATGTAAAACACAGGCTCATAAAATATGTTGTATTGTTGGTCTTCAAAGCAGCGGTATGTGGAGCACTTAAACAGCTAAAACGATACTTTTATGCTACAGGTTAATTAATAAAGAATTTAAACTGTGACTGTTTCTTTACATTATACTTTGGACTCTTAAGCATATTATGCAGCTAATACTTTTCATTTAGATTATTGTGTTTCTTCACTTGGATGTTTGATTCTTGCTGTGTAGAATGACCCAAATGAGTTTGACACCAGAAAGCTGACCTTAAATCTCAGTCGAAAACCCCTTTCACACTTGACAAAAAACTCACTAACACCCACTAACATCAAGCTTTTGTCTTCAGTGGGAAACAATACAATCTGTATACATTCCAGGGTCAAATGGCTCTGCAGTAGCCACAGGTATATTTCAGTTCTAGCTCTGATTGGCAGCAATAGAAACACGACACAGGGATGGACGCACTGATTTTCGCCCCTTTTGCGGTGCAATGCTATGGCGTGCGTTGAAGTTCTGGACACTGGAGTGTAAATAGTTTTCCAACAGTCTTAGGTCAAGCAGCGCTAAAACATCATTGAGACGGCATTGAGTTTAAAAGAGAATTAAAGGATATAAAAAGTAACCACTGTAATTTTACTTGCCTCCATAGCTCCTTTTTTATACATAGTGCAACACTGCCACAACAAAGACCCCCTCTACGTTGCTTTTGGGTTTTTTTACACTGAAAAAAAGTAATGCTGGCGACGCCCAACTTTGTGATTTTAAATAGCAAGCCGGTGTTCCACAAGCAAAAGAAGCATTAGTAACACAGCAGCATCTGTGTCTATTTTGTCATTTTGCACGTGCGTCGAGTAGCGTTTTCTAAACAATGAAATGGCGTGTATGTATGTATGTATGTATGTATGCATGGCATTAACAATCATTTGTTGTCCCTGTTATATAGCGGTTAATCTTGTCCTCTGCTCTGAGGGTAAGTAGCTCCCAGACCTTGTGTTGTCGCCCCATTTTGCACACTTTTTCGGTTGCTTTTCTTCTGGGTTGAGTTAGCTGCTAACCCCTGTTAGCTTTCAGTGCAGTAGGAGACATCTTGTGTCCAGTAGTGACTTCTTACTTACTTGCATTATATAGAATGCAATACTTGCATTTTCATCGATTATGCATTTTTAAATGAGGGAGAAAGGACAAGTGTAGAGTATTTTTGTATTAAATGTTAGACTTTTACAATTATTGCAGTATTTTCTCATTCAATTTTGCTTAAAGTTAATTTCTTCGCTGTTGTCTGTGCGCTAGTGGAAGCCTTCTAATGAATCATAAAACTCAACTGCACAATGGCTCAGTAGGATGTAAATCCATGATAACACAACCTAAAAATAAACTAGGTAATTACTGTAATTCTGAATGGTGTGAATGTGGTTTGTGATGATAATGGGTTTATGTAGCATTTTTTCATCTTGTTCGAGCAAACTGCAACTTCAAACCTTTCTCTCACTAGCAGCATAATGGATGAATATTTGTTGTTATTCCATCACTTGACAAACATCTAGTTAAAATGTCAATGCAGTGGTATGTATGTTTCCCGTTACAGTCCAGTTTATATAAAGGAATGAAATCACTGCTGTTGTTAGCCCACTTGTATAGGAAAGGTGATCATGTATCTGGAAGTGTTTTACAACACGAAAATAGCTAGCGCCTATATATATTAGTCATATTAGATGGTTAAATTTGTGTATTTTGACTTTCGTAGGAAAAAAGTCTAGTTTCCCACTATATGAGAGAATGTTTGGATGGATGTTTTGGCATGTCTCAGTTGCCTTCTGCTGTTAGGACAGTGAGGAAGTGTTGCTCTTGCCTGTGTTTGGATTGCCTGCTCTGTTGAGACTGACAGCAGTTCATTTTTACATCAGTGCTGTAAAATGGAGCTTTGTAGACTGGAACACCTTATTAAAGACTGAGCCTCAGACAGATGGCTCAAAGAAAAGGCTGCCACCAGTGCTTCACTCGCACTGAGTGCAGGGTGGGTTTAAGGTTTAATGTGGGTTGAACAGTGAGCCTTTGTTAAAAGAAGCAAATGCAAGTCTCTCACATTTATACATTAAGAAATAAACTAGAAAAGATTACAAACATTTCTTCCAACACTGCCCTGTATTACACATTTGTAAGATGATGGATATAAACAGACGTTTTAAGTGTTTATTAATGTCTTTGTTGATAACTTCAACTCCTCCTGTGAGGCATCCATAAGTGGATGCTGGTGTATAAACAAATAGTCAATGACAATATAGTAAAACACAGTTGTAATGATACAAAATATGCCATTATATGAGTTATAATTGTTGGTAAATACTGTACATAAATAAATACATGTCCGTATATCTGCATAGAACTGGATTATAGTGTGTTAAATGTTTATATGTATAGTCCTTATAGATGCTAAATTGCAGGGTGTTAAATTTCGTTATCCACATCAGTTGCATATTCAGTCACTCAAACCGTATTTGTATAGCACCTTTCATACAGGTTAGTGCTATTTAAGGTGCTTTACAGATGACTGACAAGCTCATAAGACAGTACAAATGTAAACACTAAAACAATTTGAGTCCAATGCACACAATAATAATAATATAATAATTTTATTTATAGAGCACTTATCAAGCACAAGGCATAAAGTGCTTTCCAAGATCAGGAGAGTCATACACAACATTAGGGACAATTGAGGTAAGTAATAAAGAATAGGCATACATATGTATGCAACACAACCGTATTGATATACATACTGTACATACATAGTACATACTGTTAATACATACCTACATATACATGTACTCATGGGGGCGGAGATATAAATAATAATAAAATGGATACAAGACTAACAAATATGATAGATAAAAGGGATTAATACAGGAGTACAATAACATAAATAAAATAAAAGAAATAACATATCAAACATTTCAATGAAAAGCCAGGCTAAGAGCTGCTTTCAGATCATCTGGTTGGCTGTTGCAGCATGAAATCTAAAAGCTGATTCACCAAATACAGTTAATTTGTCAGTTTCCAAATTCCTGGGTGGAAAGTATTTCTTTTGGGGCATTGGCCAACTGTATGGAAGTGAAGTGAAAGTCCTGGATTTGCATAAACATTGATTGAGATAGGTAAATTGTATCTGTGTCTCGTCAGGTAGGTCCATAGCTTTTTTTTTATAAATGGAAAAAGGAGGTTAGGATACATTATTGCTCTTGTTGTGGGTCATTAAAGAGTGCCTTCAGTCTCCCTACATAGATTTACATGTTGTTCTCGCCTTTGCTTTGGAGGGGTTGACTTGTTATTTGGATTTATTTTAGTTTGTCAAAGCAGCCAGATCTAAATCTGGCACCAGACCAGACCCGCAAATCCTCTTGGTGTCATTTATACAAGCGAGGTTAACAACCAGCTTTAAGCACCAGCAAATACCACCTTCTCAGCATTGGCTGAGGCAGTGTGTGTCTCAGCGGTCAGTGTTATTTGTACACACTCTTATTTAATATTGATTCACTGGCCTGTGCCAAGTCAGTTCTGTGGTTGTACAGAGTGGAAATGAAATGGTTGTAAAAAGTATTGAAATTTCAGCAAAGTGAGCTGCTTAGTTGGGGCTTCTAAGGAGGTCTGGAAACTGTAAATGTTCCAAATATTTATTGGTATTGGAGACAGACATCATGAAAAACGTTTTACCACGTAAAAAAACACAAATTGATAGTTTCACAAAAGTCTTTGCATATAAACTAGATCTGGAAAAGTATATAGAGCAGAAAAAGGACTTATAACTAGAAGTGCGCTTAATGTTGGGACTGTGGTAACAAAATTGTGTTATTTAATGTGCATGTTTCTATGGATTTTGGATGAATCCCTTTGAGGTCTCCTGCAAGTGGTGATGTGACGGGCTAGATTTTCTCCCAACCCTGCCCTGAGACATCATTAGTTTGTATCACTCAGATCCCATCTGCTATAGCGGCCTGTCTACAGAGGATTAAAGGGTTTCCCTTCCGCACTGGCTGACTGCAAAAAATTATTTACCCATAAACCTTCCTTCTTCCCCGCTGACTGCATACTGCCCTGCCAACATTATCCACATGTAAACCAGTAAGTCTGACACAGTTTCAGACAAACTCGCTGCAAATAGCTCCCTAAAACTGTTGACAGTTGTATTCAAGGTTAGACTAGCCTTGTTTGAACACCATCTACATCGGCTGATGGACTTTAAAAGTGCCCAAATATAGTTACTATTTGAGTTATGTGATACTTTTAGTTGTATATACAGATTTTAGTCAGAAACCATTTTGCTGTAGAATGCCGAAACGGCATATGACCAATTACTAGTTCTTTAAATTTATTTAGAAACTTTATGGATGACATTGTGATGTATCCTACCATAATGTCATACAATATAATACCTGACAAAATAATGCGTGTTTATCATTGCTCAACAGTTTTTGTGCACTAAGGCTGCAGCTAACAATTATTTTATTCATTAAGTCTATGAAATGTCAAATAATTAGAGAAAAAATGCCATTACAAGTTCTGAGCAGAACAATGTGACATCTTGAAAATGTGTTGTTGTGTCTGACAGACAATCCAAGATTTAAAGTTATCCAACATAAAACCCAGACAAGTAGCAAATCTTCACATTGAAGATGCTGGAACCTGATAATGTTTTGCCATTTTTGCTTGATTTAACAGTTGTAATGATTTTGCCCATCAACTGATCTATTTTAGTTTAGTTTTATGTTAGCTTCTTACTGTGACTTACCTAGTGATTCACAATCCTCATCTGCAGTCATGATTTACCTGCAGCAAAGGCTGATTTTACATTTGAGCTTTTTGAAGAGGTTTGACTGTGTGGTCTCTCCTCCTTGGCTCCGTGCTCTTAGACCAGCCAGGCCTGGCAACTAGCGCAAACTGCCAAAGATTCAATGGGGCAAGCTGTTTTACAACAATAAAAAAATATTACCCTGACTCCTTTCATTACCATTTCATACTTTTAATATGCTGATTACTTTCGCAATTCATTTATTAATCAGTGGGTCTATAAAATATCTATAAAATAAGGTTAAATGTCCGTCACACTTATTTAAATGGCTTGTTTTGTCAAACAAACCCAAATATGATAAAGATACAAATGACTTTATCAATGTCAGAAACAAAGACAAAATTCCATTTAAAGTCAACAGAATCTCAGATCATTTGTTTTTAAATAATTACTTATTCTGTGTTTTCTATTAACAGTGATATGAAAAGAGAAAACACTTGTTCAGTATTAAATATTTTATGAGTGACAGAAGTAATTAAACACGTATCAAAATGTCAACTGCATTTTCTGAAATTTGACTAACTTAATTGAATTTGTCTCTGTAGCACTCGAGTTAATGATCTCTTTGTTGTTTGTAGTCTAAAACGGTCAAACAGCCCCCAGCAGGCAAAACTGTTCTGCATCCCTCAGCAGGAGAGGTTCACCTCAGAACATTATGACTATGAATCCAGCATGTTGATGTTTTCTTTTTAAATTGTCCACCTTGCCATTTGTGTAGGACACCTGGCTGGGATTTACATACACAACCTCTTGGAAGTGTCGTTTTAAATCAGCCATCTGCTTCATTCAAAGCTTACTAGCCTCTTGTTCTGATTCTTTCACCCTCAGTCTATATCTGGGCAGTCATTATTTCCCTCAGCTGCCTCTACATTATTGCTACATAAGAGCGTTTTTATTTTTTTGCTTTGACATCTGCCTGCTCAGATTACCAGGCTTCTCCCACTCCTGTGAAATCTTTGACGTGGCAATAGATCATTAGGAAGTAATGATGGGTGTGAGAACTAATGGCCTCCGCAAGGGCTGTGTGTAAGTCTGTGTGTGTTTTTATTAGTGTGTGTGTCTTGCCCCATCCTCCCTTTTTCTCCCCCTCTTTTAGAAGTGAGTTTGAGGCAGACTGAAAATCAGGGCCAAGGTGAGAGAGGGAGCCCAGACACATGAGAGAATGATTCTCTTTCTGTACACTCTCTCCTGCTGTTCTTCCCCTCTGTGCTGCTATCACACTGTCCCTCTTTTTCCCCACCTTACCCCTCCTCCCATTTGCCCCTCACCCCCCCACCCCCTTTCTCTCCTTGCTCTCTCGGCTCCATTTTGCGTCAGCTGCAGCCAAGCAGGCAGCCATTGCACAGAGAGGGGGATAAACATCCGTTGCCTCTTCTCTCTTTTGTGCCATTCTATTGCCTTGCCCCTTTTTCTTATGATCTATTTATCCTTTATTCACAAAGGTTGTTCTCAGGAGATTGTGAAAAAAATCTATTTTTCAGCAAAGATCTTATCAGTTTGTGCAGTTCACACTGCATCCTTCCCCTCCTCTTGGTTAAGTTCAGGCTTACTGTGTTGCAGAGAACAACTGTACAGTAGTTTGTGGCAATAACAGATGGCTTTGCATGCTCTGTGTGTGTGTGTGCGCGTGTGTGTGTGTGCGCGCGCGCGCAGGAACATGACAATGTGTCTAAATCTGTGACTCTGTGTCAAATGGGTAATCTCCCGTGTGAAATAATCATAATCTGGTTAAACCAGACGGCCACTGTTGGCCTCAAGGCTGTTCCACATTTTAAGGCCAAGGCTCTTTAGTCTCAGTATGTATAGAGGCTGCAGCATGATGAAGTGCAATTATTGTCTTGGTGGTTTAGCTCATAGCGTTGGCCCAGAGAGACTGATTGTGGTTCAAGCTCACAAGTCATACTCTGGTTGGCCCTCATTGTGGAGAGGTTTATAAATGCGGAAACTCTTTTTATTTTTTCTTTGCAGTAGTTTAGATGTTTTTGACTGTCTTCCCATTTGTTTTGACTTTGATTATTTAATTAAAGGTCGGGAATTGAGAGTCCAGATGGGAAACATTGTCTCTCACCTCAGTTTATCACGAGATCAAATCAACTTGGTGCTCACCAGGGATGCAAACTATTATTTTATTTATTGGTTAATCTGCTGCTTACTGTCTAGATTAATTGTTTGGACAAAAACCTTACACTACCTATTTTACAATTTCCAAGAGCTCAACCTCACATATTTAAAGTGCTATAATCTACTTTCATAGCAACATTGTTGGCCTCAGCAGGCAGCTGTCTTCAGTAAAGCAAAAGCTCTAAAAACCCTATCATATCAGACTAAACACAATATTTGGGAAGTTGGAAACTGGAGTGTATGACATATTTTCTTAAAAAAATTGTTCAACAATTATTCAGTCATTACAATTGTTTTCCAACTAATTTTCTGTTAATCAACTAATTGATTAATCGATTTATTATCTCAGTTCTTGTGCAGTCAAGGGTGAACAAATACTACTTTAAAGATAGGACGATAGGTTATTTTGTTTTGCCAGTTTAATCTTCTGCCTCCAAAGAACGAGTGACAGCCGCTGCTTAGCGACAGATTCGTTCAGCAAGCTAACCCAGTAGCACAAAGACCAAAGAGGCTAGCAACGCCAGAGAGCGGCAACAAGGAAAAAGTTTTATTTTCACATCTAACTCAGGGAATTAAGGTTTTATTTTGACCAAACCAGAGTTGGTGATTGTTTGACAGTGGAAAGACTAACCAAGATGGTTTTGGTAAGTTTTATTTTGTTTCTGTGGAGTTTAAATGAAGTGTGTTTTACAATGAGTTAACAAGGCAATTAAGCTAGTGTTAGTTCAATGAAAGAGAGAAACTTGAATTTAGGAGGTGGGAGGTTGTATTTTTCTGTTAAATAAGGAAAATGGATTATTCTTTTTAATTCGAATAAAAATGAAGATTAAGGAAAGATATCTTGTATCATAATGTTACAATAACGCACACATCAACCAGCTAAAACAATGTTCTCTTTTTCATAGCTAACATGGGGAGGGGGACTCCCCCGACCTTCCCCCTACACATACACCCGCGCAAATATATCAGCAATCTCCAGTTGTTGGGCTGATGGTAGCTGGTTGAAAAGTTTTAACTTATCATCCATGCAACCCTATTTTGGTGCTTGTAAGTCAAACGTGTACATCCTTATTTTTCAGCAATGACACACTCTGCAGTTACAGATTAACATGTCTGGCCATAAAAACATTCAGTGTTACTTGTTTTTCAGGGAGGAGGAGACAACAAAATGCATTTCTGGCAGCAAGATATCAGCAGCAGAAAATTATGTCTTTAATGTGGAGTTTACTGAGGCAACCTTAATGCTAAACACTTTTGTAATGTATATTCATCAAAGGGATCAGTAAGGTTCACAATATAGCCTAATTTAAAAGCAGTATGAATGATTCACGATGATGATGATTCATGATGTCATAATTACCCATCCACCCATCTACTTTGTATCCATTCTAACCATTTTTGAATTATGCAGAAGTGAAGGACATGTATTTTAATTATTATTTGCCCTGCGTTGTAAAGACACTAACATTTTATTTCCATTTTAATCTCAGCTGGCAGGTGCTAGATTGAATGCGACATTGGGCCAAAGTGGGGCTCTCGCAGCTCTGCCTGTCTACAGTTGACAGGACTTAATCTATACAAGAGCCTTGGTGAGAAAGTATGCAAGGTGTCATGCAGTTTAGGTTGATAAGTGCATATGAATTGAATCTATTGCAAAAATGTGCCATATGCTTTTTGTCTGCTGAGTCACAAGAATGCTCAGACTTCCTGTTTGTAGTTGGTGTAGCATGCACAGATCATGCAGGTTACTGTCTGCTGTTGTCATCTTCTGTTTCTGTTCTTCTTTTTCAAGAGCAGATCAGTTGTCTGATCTTCCAGCAGATCTCTACATGTTTGGTTTGCATCTGTCTTGATGTTTCTTCCCTGACTGCCTCTCCCTCTTTGTCGCAAATGCTTTGTGCTGAGTAGCAGACGTTTCATCTGAAGCAGGTTTTCAACTGTAGTTCACACATTGACATCTGAGCAGTTGGCACACAGGAATATAAATTCAAAGCCCCTTTCGGACATGTACTTTTTAAAATGTTAATCTGACTGTAATTTAACATGTTGGTCTCATGTCTGAATGAGCACCCTGGTCACTTTAATGTAAAGTCAACAACAGCAGTTTCTAAGCTTTCAGCATCTCACAAGTCAGCATTAAATGCTGTCAGATTAACATAAAGGCTGTAGCAGCACAAGGTGAAACATGCAAAGAGGGAGATTACGTGCGCGTCTTGCTTCACCTTCTAAGATCAATTCTAATTAATGTATTATCTCAATCACCTCTTATTTACAAAGGCTGTTTTATGACTAATAATAATAATTTAATAAACCAGGAAACACTGTGAAAGGGCAATTTGAAGCCGTTGAGGCGATCGATCTTCTCATGTCAGATCAGTCTATAAAAACAATTTTCCCCTCTCGTTGCAACCGGGGTAAAAGGTTAAAGTCGAGTCAGATTTTATTTATATAGCACCAATTCACAACAATATTTATCTCATGACACTGAAATTGTAGAGTAGGTCTAGACCACACTCTTTATTATTAGTTATTAATTATTAATTTACAGAGACCCAACACTCCCCTATGAGCAAGCACTTGGCGACAGTGGCGAGGAAAAACTGCCTTTTAGAAGGCAGACATCTCGGAGCAGACCCTGGCTCTAGGTGGGCTTCCATCTGCCTTGACCCTCTTACAACAATAATCAGACCAACAGTCTCTCCATGTATTTCTTTCTTTATTCATGCCAACTGTGTTGATGAATATCCAGCAAACAACAAAACAACTTAAGGTCTTGTTGTTCGGTGCTCAGTTATTGTAAAACAGGCAACAGAATTTGCTTTTAAACAACAATAAATGATGAAACCAATAAAAAGTATGAGTATTGGAGGCGGTGATGAGCGTGCTCATGATAGTCATTAATGAATTAATCATGGCTTCACCTGCAGAATAAGTTTTAAAATCCATCAGTGATGCAGCTGTGAGAGAACAGAAATGTATGCGACAATAATCACTTTAGCAACCAGCAGATTTGCATGTTCTCTGTCTGAAAAGGGCTCAAGGCGTAACATTACACATTACAAGATGCAGTTGGTTTGGCAGTGCATATTGCTTACAATCATAGCTTTACACCTTGTCACACATAAAGTAGCATTGCCATATTTGCCAGCTGTTTAAAACCAGGGAATTTAGTTAAGAAAATACAAGACAAGAGAGTGAGACATAAACTGAAACTATTACTATTAACTATTATTAGTTACCTAGTAATTTAAGACTAGTAGAAAATTCTGAGCTGTTACACATACTCCCTTTTCATTGGTCAGCATGACACATTTGGCAAAGCATTGCAGGTATTACACATTTTTGTTACAGTTGTGTTACTTGTGAGCACCAGCAGGTGATCTTCTCACAGCTGGTTAGCCTTAAGGCTTTACCAAATGTATATGACTTGAGCCGGTCTTAAATCTAACTTAAACCAGTCCTTTCTGTAAATGAACAACTGCACATCAGTTTGTTTACTTAATTTGCACTGTGAAATCTATTATAATTAAATCAAGTCACTACTCTGACTATAAAAAGCAGTGCTTCATTAACACTTATACGTTTTTTGCTTTGAAGTTTATTTTTGGAGCAGTCTAGTTTCATCCTGTGATTTGAATTTACAGGCTCCAGAAAGGTTACTTCTGCCTTCTTCTCTGAACTCTCCACATAATAGGGCTTTTGTTGAGCACTGTGTAAATTCAGCACCATGAAAAAAAGGACTTTGCTCTCTCAGTTTCCTTTTCTTTATAGTATAAATGAGACAATTCTTGCAGATTAACACACCTTCCAACATTAACCCAATAACAAACAAATCATGTAATGTCAGGCTGTTGGAGAAAGTGAGGTGCTGTAAACCATAAAGGCTTTAAAGCAATATTATCTGTATCTAGTTATTTATGAAAGCTGTAGCATGTCAACAGCCTGGCAGACTTTTTGAAGGAGCAAGTAGCAGTACGGTATCTCAAAAGTGAACACAAATTGGTTCATGAAAATTGAGACTCTTTGGCTCAAAGATTTTCTCCCTCTGAGAGTATTATTGTCTCTTTCGGCACATTTAGAGATGCTCACACTTTTCCATTACTATTTGTCTGTCTGTATGATTAGATTTTTCCTTTTGATTTATTTTGCAAATCTTAACTATAAAACTGTTGGTCTGTTGCAATCAAAAATACTCGCATGTAGATTAAGCACTACCCTATCTGATGCAGAAGGACTCTTGGCTAAAGAATTTTCAGTAAAAAAAAACAACATAGCTGGTGTTCGGAATGACAGGCAGAAAGGTCTGGGATGACTGAAATATTTAAAGGTGCCATGTTTTACTAATCCTGCCTCTCCATTGACTTAATTGGCCCTGCAGCCCCAGAATGTAAAAAATTGAGCAGTTTATCCAGAATTGAATTACTAACTGGATGTTGGCCTCTCCCAGAGTGTCTTGTAGAACAGAAAAGTCCTCAGATTTCCCAGTTTTCCTCCAGTGATTTGTGATGGCAGGCTCTACACTATTATATTTAATTATAGAAGTACATCACATGTCAGTTACAACCACTAGTTGTCATTCACTGTGCTGCGACGCCACTCCTGTGAGTGCTTCTGCCTTAATTGTATTTATGTAGCAGCTTACAGCTTCTCATAAAGGCATAATCCATATGACCTTGGTCAGTTCATTTTGTGAAATCCATAAGTGAAGCTGTTAGAAGATGTCAGAAATATATGTCACTGGCACAAAATATCTTAGCTTTTGACAATTTTGATTCTGTCACTGGCACAGACTGATCTGTGATTATATAGGCTACTTAATGTAATTAATGATCGGCTGACCCAATTACTCAATCCCTAATGATTAGGAGTATGACAGGGCTAAAAATGAGAAAAATAAGATATCAAAATTTTGAAGGTTCAATACAGGAATGACATTGTCCTAAGTAATGTCATGTTTCATGACAAGAAAGAAAGTTCTGAGTTTTCACAGTACTTTATTATCAAAGTAAGCAGTGATAGTTGTCAGGAAACTGGCTCTTCCTGAATTGTTCTGCAGTGCAGAAGTACACATGACTTGCAGGCTATTTGTCTTACTTTCAGCTGCTGTAATTTATTTTACAACACATACTGAACATGGCTGGAGGGCTGTCGACAACTAACCAGGTGGTTCTTTGTAGGAAACGGCTAATTCAGCTCTGACTGACATCATCAGTCCATTTAATAGGGCTGTGCATTGGCAAGAATCTGGCGATACAATACGGGGTTACAATTCAATATATTGAGATTTATTGTGACACTGTAAGCAACGCTATATATTGTTTCTTGGGCCTGTGTTCTTTGTGTTTACAGTTACAGATATGTGCTCAAATTATTGTACATACCACTGATGAATTTAGTCACACAGAAAGAGAGCTGACTGTTATTCCACTTCAGCCTGAGCTGAATGTAACATCAGCTCAGCAAGTCAACAGCTTCTGTATAGTGTGTAGAGCGCAGAGAAAGACAGAGTTAAGCAGCTTTAGCTTGTGCCATTCAGTCAGAGCTCTACAGAGCAGTACATTTACTGAGCCAATGGCTATAATCTAAAGAGAGAATTAGACCTTTCCAGTTTCTTTGTCTAGAATTTTCTTCAGCCTGACCTTTCAACAGTTCATTAAGTAATTTATTGGGTAGATTTCTTTTAAGTGACCTTTGTTCTTGCCCAGCTTTTGTTTGCCTCAAGGACGGTGATTTTTTTGCTTTAAACTTAATATTTGTTTGGAGTCACAAATTGTTATCCGTTTGTGACTGCGCTGTTTTCTTTGAGAGGCTCTAAAGAGAAGAATTATTTTACAGATATGTTGAGCAATTTTGTGGCCAAGTAAATTCTTAAATTGATAATTGTGGAGCTTAGGATACAGTCAGCTGTTTAGGTGTGACACCCAGATTGAGTAAATGTAATGTATCTCTGTGATAGTTTACTAAAACAGGTAGTAACACTCATGTCATGGGGAAACTTATTAAGAACGTACCTGTTATATGCTATTCGGTACCCTAAGACTGAAATGCTGACAAGGAAATGCTGGAGGACTAAACTGTCATGTGGGAACCAAAGATCATTGTTTTTATATAATTATTAGCTACTTTGTTGGGTTGTGAAGCTATCAAATCCATTAGTGGAGAAATCCTGACATTTGAGAGTACTCGCATCTTACCCTGCTACTCTGCACCTTGTCAGCATTTGTTAAATCAAGGAAAAACTAATTTTCACCGGTCTGAGTTGTGAAGTGAGCTTGAACAAAATGGCATGTGAAAATAAATATGGCTTCCTTCCTAATTCTGATTTACAAATTATACTTTTGCCTCTTCAGTTTCAAGCTGCTTAGCAGAATTGAGATGTTAGCATAGTCTACTGAAATGTCTTGTATGTCTCTGCTAAGATTGCCTTGTTATTTATCTGTATTTTCCAGCATTTCCTGCATTTGTGGTGAACTTGTTGGGAGTCCTGTTGACTGACACTCTTGCATCTCTTTGTGCTTCCACCAGCAGCACACTTTGATGTTTTGCTTTGTGCCAGCTATTTACCTGAGGCCACACAATCCCTGTTAAAAAAAGACTAATTATGTATTTTAGTTTAATTAACATGACAATAAAGGGACTGACTTGCAAATGGTTGATGACAAAACAGAAAAGCCAGTTTTTCTGTATTTCCTTTGCACATAAGACATACACAAAGACTTTACAGCATAAGGATACATTTATCACTGTCGGGTTTTTCACAACTCATTTCCATATAAATGAGGATTACTTGTTACCCAGGTTTTTCTCCAGAATAATTCTTTCACTTCATCCTTTCCATTATTTGTTAGTTTTATTCAGTCTGTTTTTCTATTTTGTTCTGTACCAATCCCATTCGATTTCCCATTCTTTAAATTTACACATTCATCTCATAGGTGGCCCCAGTGGGAAGTGTGAATACCCAGTTTCACTCACCAATGCAGGATCAGTCTCACATCCTGAAATATTGATTTTTAGAGACAGAAATAGCATGTTAGTCTAGATTGGCTTTATTGATGGCAACAAACACAAAAGGACACATACAGTATCTGGGCAACCATGCTTTTTTAAAGTCTTGTGCTTTTTCACTCGATGTTATTAGTGGTGAATCCAGCCTTGAGTTTTTCTGTCTTAAATGCTGCACAGTTGTAGCCCACAGTATTGGAAACAGAGGCTCACTACAATCTGTCTCTAGAGATAACGGCCAATTATAGCAGATGCAGTGCAGGTTATAGTTGTCAAAAGAATCGACCAGCAGGGACCACGACAGCAGGAAGGTGCATGTGTGTTTTCAAAAAGCTGAGTTGTTTTTTTTTCAGAAAGATATTTGCAAGACTAGCTCTTTCCGCTATCATTACCTTATTGCTATCACCTCTTAAATCCTCTTCGTGGTGCTTTAAATATTTAAAGGGAACAATTTGTCAATTTGTACAATACCAAGTGCAAATCGGTGCTTCAAGTGTTGGCAGGGTTGTGTATCCCACAGCTACTGGCTTCCACGTTGCTGAAGTGTCACCGTCATAAGTGATGCTGAATCATTACCAGCTGCAGTGGCACTGTAGTGTGATTGACCCTAACTCTCTCTGATTCCCCTGTAGAAGGACTGAGAGAGGTTTCCTTTGGGGATTGGTGAGATAACACATAGGCCTAATAATAAGCTGTATGCTATTTTCTTCCCTGTTCCCATCATGCTATAGCTGTTGTGCTGTTGTTCAAGTACAGAGCTGTTAAGAGGCAGTGTGAAAAGTGCCATTTTGCTAATTGGTATAATTCCTTTGTGTTTTTGCTATTGTTTTGATATTTTGCCCTGAAAAAGAAGCAATATTTTAAATGTGAGAAATTATAAAGCCAAATTATTCAACTCTAGTCCGTCCCCCCACAACCAAAAACAAATCAGTTTCACAGTTGAAGGACGTAAAATGATTATGAAAGATATTTGCTGTGCAGATATTTTACAGTCAAAGGTAATTCTGTTTCTTCTTAATAGTGACTCTAGTGGCAAGGAGAAACCCTGGAAATGGCTTTGCAAGGCCACAAAATACTAATTTGTGCAGCCTCACTGAAGTAATCATTACTGAGCCTATTTTCATCTTGCTTCATATTGTCTGCACTATCAATAACTTTTTCCCCTTCTGCTGGTACCTTTGGCTAATTAACCTATTCATGTAACAACCGAG
Organism: Hollardia meadi; assembly: GCA_037974645.1. Taxonomy (NCBI): domain Eukaryota; kingdom Metazoa; phylum Chordata; class Actinopteri; order Tetraodontiformes; family Triacanthodidae; genus Hollardia; species Hollardia meadi. Next base: position 3,333,919 of record JBBPCS010000374.1, on the reverse strand, counting down.
ACACCCTGACACAGAAACAACAAAGGGCTGCGTTGATGGTAGCCTGTTGTTTCAGGTACTGGTGAAATAATGATGCATACTCCTGGAAGGCTGGTTTGAGCAATAGATCTATTAGTTTTAAGGCTTATCAGATGCCAAAACCAGGGTTACTGGTATGCTATTATTTTATACTCTTGTCACAACAATTGCGAGGTAAATAGTAGAAATATTCAAATGAGGTTCAAATTTAATGGGGAACCCTGTATTGTCCAGTAAAAAAGGGAATGAGGGAGATGTTTTTTTTCCACAGTGCTCTTTTCTTATCATGCACCAAAACACTGCACAGTGGTTTATAATATGCATTGTTTATGTTACAAAGTAATCAATCAGGAATGTGTGCTTGCACGCCTTTATTTGGCCAATCTAGAGACTTTGTAGATGCTGGTTATGTTGCATTCAGGCAAAAGTTGGGACAGGTTAAACACAGACGACACTGCATTATTTTCCCCTGAATTCCCTTTTTCATGGCACGCTTGCTTTATTTTCCACTTTTAACTATAGATCTCCATGGATTGTATTACTACACTGTTCTGAGGTTAAGATGTATTAAGTTTGTGTAATTAAGTTATTAAGTTTGAGCAATAGTCATGAATGAGATTGAATGGTGTCCATAAGGAAGCCAACTTTTAGCTAGCTATGACGAATGTGTGTGGAGAAACTAATCAAAATATAACTTTCCCCAGCACTAAAGGAGTCTTGAGACTTTAAGTCAGATTTCATGGAGTCCCCCCCCCCCCTCAAAGTGTGGTCCCTACAGTCTCCACTCAGCCAATCAAATATGCTATCACCGCTGGGCTTATGACCCACACCAGTTGCCATAGCAACGCCAGCCTGACTCCTAGAGAACATGTCATGCATGTTAAGTGGTTCTCAGATGCTCACTCGTTGTCTCTCTGTCTTGCATTCTCTTAAATATACGCACGCACAAAGGATGAAGTGACTGTGCAGACCAGAGATAGTTAACATAAGGGTTTGTGCCTCTGAAGTAGTGCTATAACTATACCGCCTAACCCCCAGTGTGTCTGTTTCAGCAGGAGCTACAGTAACCTGCTGAATATCTTGAATGTATTACCACTTATAAAATATATATAAAGTTCTCTAAAAGTTTTGAGTATAAAATCGGACTAAAACTTTAGGCATTTGCAGTAGGTTCAGCCCTGGTGAAGTTTCTGAACAGTTGTTTTAGAGATTGCATTCCCCTGGTCCTGTTCGACACCCCTTGAGATTAAATGTACAGACAAAGACATGATCTGTAACACCACCTGGAATGTCGGCATGTTTTGAAATACATGAAAGCAGAGGAGCTACTCAGCTACTGACCTGCACCCTCTGCACTCCTATAGCCAGAATCAGAGTCCTCTACTTGCAGGGTTGTAAGTGACTATGCTATGTACTTTAATGCTGTATTTCAAGGCATTAGGGATATACATTCTTTGCAACATCAGTGGTTTCAATATGACACTACGCCTTGGTAAAATATATGGCTTTCCTAAAGATGTTTTAGAGGTTTGTGCTTCATACCTGCGGCCCTTCATCTAACCAGCTGACTGGGGTGGCTGTTTACATTTTCTCCCTTGCAGTAATTTATAAGTTATCCACTTGGGAAAAGAGAGTGCAGAAACATGTCAATTCTGTATATAGTGGATCCATATTGAATCAGCAAACATGCGAGGTAACTACTTTAGATTAAAATAAACTAGAGCTGAACCAATTTCTCCACTTTTTAAAAAACAAAAATGGCAAACATTCACTGGTACTTGCTGGATTTCTTGGAAAATGTTACCTTTTGACTTATTGACTGGTAGACAAAACAAGATATTTAAACTAGCATTTGTTTCTGTAATCTTGCATGACCACACGTATTTATCAGTTAACAGGGTTACTAACTAAGTGAACAGGGAAGTGGCTTTACATGTATAATTCATTATTTGGCTTTGGCATTAACTTCTGTTATTTTATAAATTTATAATAATAATAATAATTTATAAATGGAATGGAAGTGAACTGAGAAAGGGGACAAGAGAGGTGCAAAATGAATGCGACTGGCAGCTTCTATCATGTTTTCTAAAATTGAACAGTTCAGGAGACTCACTGCAAATTATTCATAGCTTCCTGTTGAAGCTGCAACAATCTCTCTCTCTCTCTCTCTCTGTGTGTGTGTGTGTGTGTGTGGGTGTGTGTGGGTGTGGGTGTGTGTGGGTGTGAGAAAGCCAGAGAAAGTGCCAGTGTGTCACGAAAATAACTAAAGCTAATGTGCTTTGAGTATTATTTTGTTGTTGGTCGATAATGGGTCAGGCAGGCTCCCTACTTTCATGCATACACTTTCCCTGTTTCTGTTTTTATGTGTAACTCAGGACTGGGAAAAAACATGACACAAGGATTAATTCAAATGAAGCTGGCTTCTGTCCCTTTGGATAAAGTTAACATGATGATGAAAGGGACTTTGTGCCGTGTTGGGGTAAAAAACAAGAGCAAGCCGCTGAGATATGACAGTCTTTGAATTACAGAGGGATTGGGGGTGGCACCCCCCAGCAGTGGAGGGGAGAGTTAGCAGGTGGGACAGTGGTAAAATTACATAAGAGCAGTCCTGCCTCGGCTTTTTTGTGCTCTGAAGCTGCACAACTGGTTTTGATTCAGTTGCTCATCATTGATTACTTATAAAGTAGTACTGACAATCAGTCTCAAGTGTCAATGTTTTAAGGAGAAATATAATTTCACTGAGCGTACCGTGTCTTGTATCTACATCTTTATTATTTTCAGCCACAGCTGGCTCTCTAAATGATGTGTATTTGAAACGTTTTAGTGGAATTCATTTGCAAATTATCATTACTCAAGCTAGTTAAACGAGAGTAAATGAGGTGATAATTCATCAACACCATCATCTTCGTTTATTGTCCTGTCAATTATAGCCAGATTCTCTTCCCACTTCTTCACAACATGGATAATTTAGAGTTTAATATTTTTGTTGTTGTTTGTATGTTTCTATATATACTGTATGTACTGTGGGTATTGTTAAACCACCCTCTCCATTACAGTTGCTACATAGTTTGAGCAGGGATGTGATTTTTGTTTTCTGATGTGCAGGTGGAATATCTGTTATCTCAAGTATTGGTCTTGTTGTATGTTAAATATCTAATTATTTAATTCTTACATTCAGTGTTAACATATTGTAGTATTTGATGAGAAATTAAAGCATATAGTACTGAAAATGTAATTGTTTTACTTTCTTTTAAAATCTTTCAATAATAAGGGCTTGCTCTTCATTATTACTGTCATGCTGTGTGCGAAGCTTTTTTCTCTTTATTCACCCATTTACAAATATGTTTATGAAACTGTTAGCACCGTGTGTGTGATGCCCCCAAAGTTTAAGGAGTTCATAATCCTTTTATCCTGGTATTCTGTCTGTTTCTCTGCCCACTCCCATTTCATTATTATCTGTCTAATACTGACACAGAGCTTATGTGTGCAAAAACTACAGGTTACATATAAAGATTTTTTTTTTAAAACTAGATTTGTCATCTTTATTGTGGCATATTAACATTTCTGCCTTGTCCATCCAAGTTTTTCACATGTTGGCCATAGACAGCCAGAATTATTTCCTTCACTACTTGTATGTGCAGCCGTGTCAGCAGAATCAAGCCTCTTTATCCTTTTGTAGGATTAATATCTCTGTGGCAGGAATGTCAAGTGCCGAAATTGATCTGAAGCTTATGTGCATGAAAGCAGGTCAAATCCCAGCCTGTGGGCACTACCTTTAAAAGTTAGAAAAAAAAGCCAACTTCAGATTTTATAAAATATTTTGACAATAATAGGCTACAATATATATAATACAGGATTACTGACTTTAAAACTCTGTGGTTGATATGATTGAAAGCCTGTCTTTACCTTTCTTTTTCACAGTGTTACTGTGTGAGCCAGACAGAAGTGTATGTGTGTGGTGTGTGTTTGTGTGCGTGCGCGCACGTGTGCAGCAGTTAAGTGTTTGAAATAGGGGGACTCTCCTGACATGCCCATGCTATTCCTCAGTACAAACACTGTGTGGAAGACCGTATTTAAATACACACTCTCTTAGCCTGCCCCCTACTGTTGCCCAGACCTACTTTCAAACACACACGTATACACTCACACACATACGGAGGAAAATACACCCTTAAAACACTTTGTAGGTGAACAGAATTGGACTGGAACTGAGCTGTGAGTTAAATGAGTGTTAGATGATTTTTCTAAGCCCACCTTCCCCAGTTAAAACTCAATTAAGCAGCTTGGAGATAGACTTTGGGCAGAGGACTTTGTGGATCATACTGCCTCTTGTGGTGAAGAGTTGCATTGCTCCTCCTCTGCTCTTTGCCCTCATTAGCATATGAACAGGTCAATAACTAATATTATAATTAACTTAGATGCCAGTCACCTGAATAAGAATGTACCCTTATTTTAAGCTGTCACTGCAAGGCATTTTGGGATTATTTTAGTAAGTTTGCTTCATTTGTGGAATCTGATCTGATCTGGGAATTTTCACAACTTAGGATATGATTTCTGGAAATCATATTCATCCACAGCTTTTGTCTAAAAAATATTATTATTCACTTTTTTTTTATCAACAGATGTCAAGGCTTTATTTCTACTCTCCCAAAGTTTAAAATGGTGTCACACATTAAGCTGATCTTACTCTTAATTTAATAAATGAAGGTCACTTAGATGATGCACTATGGTCAATTTATAACACTTTTCAGGGTTGTTTCCAAAATTATTTATCAACAACACTCCTGTGTACAAATCCTCACTTCACCTCTGACAATATTTTGCTGTTGTAGTTCTCAAAGTGGCCAGTTGGTGTCCTCCTCTCTCCATTTACACCTTCACAGTTTAATCTACCAGAGTGAAAGATTGAACTGTCTCTCCTCTTTCAGGGACATTTTACAATTGTGACACATTGCATACTGAGCATTCAGACATCCTATAAACTGTCAGGTTGTAACTTATGTTAAAGACCACTTAAAGTATCTATTTGTCACAGTTCTATTTTATAAATCATCAGTGATTTGATTTCATTGTAAACCTGACCCCTTTAATATCTAAATTAGGTTTCTGTACACGTGCACACTCTTATCTGTTGCACAAGTATATCTGCAACTGAGAACCTATATGATTTATGGTTATTAATGGTTGGATTTGATTTGAAATCTATGTTTTAGCAATAATTTCACATATCTCTGTCTCTGCGTTCTCTTTTCCCAGGAGCTGAAAAGAGTTGAGTGCCAGAAAGTTGAGTGCAGTCCGCCCTGGAGCCTCTCCTCCCTGCCCTATCCTGAACTTTCCCCCAGCCAAGCTGCTGTACCTCCACCTTTGGACCTGAAACACACTCAGTCCTGAAGGCATACAGAAGGCAGAGTTACACACCTCACCGCCACCCACACTAACCAGGATGATCACCTCGGAGCTCCCTGTCCTACAGTGAGCGAAACGCACAATTTGCAGAAAGAGAGAATTTAATTATTTACAGTACTGTAAAAAATAAGCTATAAGTAAAACAATGCATCATTGCTTTAAATACCCAGTTGCAAAATGGTCCTCTGTACTTTTGATGCAACTTTTACCCTTTTTTAAAGCTTGTGACTGACTTTCATTTGTCTCCATAAACATAGTATAAGTATTTGAAAATGTTTACACTAAATAAGTATGTAAGTTCGCTTTTCATCCCTATAGTTTAACTTTTGTGAGTGAGTGTTCTTTGTCATTTTGAAATCGAACATTTCATCTGCTCTGTGGATGAATAAAAGCTTTTGAATGCAGTTGTATGTGTGTTTTGTTCTCTTAGGGACTCATCCAATGAGTCTGGAGCAACAGACGCAGTGGGCTTGAGTATGAGCATGGGTGAGATGGAAGATCCAGAGATAAAAGGCAAGAAGAAGAGAGGGAGGCCTGGAAAACAACCCCTGGTATGTGTCTGTGTCGGTGGATGTGTGTGAAAAGCCTGGATAACAATCCGAATTTGATGTTTTTGATTGTAAAAGTGTTTGCATGCATGTGTTTGTTGTACGAGGTGAGGAACCGAGCTCATGACCCCCAGTGTACATGTATCTGTGTTTTGTGCTCCTAAATGTATATATTTTTGTGTATTGTGTTCTTTGTTTCCTTACTGTCTGATTGACATTTCTCTCGCTGCAGACGACCAATAAGAAGCCTCGAAAATCACCGACGGACAAGGCTATGGGTGTAGCAAGAGGTCGAGGGAAAGCCAACGGTGTAGCTCAACATAATGGAGATGGTGGAGACCCCGTCACTCTGTTTGAAGTGGTCAAACTGGGCAAGAGTGCCATGCAGGTACGCAAATGATTAGTGTCCATACTCAAAATATAAACTACAAAATAGTTGCATTATTCAATCAAATAACTTCTGTTGTTTGTACTTACATTGGTGTTTCTTTTTTGTCTTTTTTGATGTACTGCTCTAAGTTGCACTCTGCTCCTGTTTGAAATCTCTTTTATATCCTTTATAATAGGTTAGAGTTACTAATTTTTCAGTGGAGAAGGAGACATTTAAAAATCTTGCTCTGTGTATATACAGTCTGTGGTGGACGAGTGGATCGAGTCCTACAAACAGGACAGAGACTTGGCGCTGCTGGACCTCATCAATTTTTTCATCCAGTGCTCAGGGTGCAAAGGTAGGTACTAGCGAAACTACTGCAGCTTAGTGATATCAGTTGTTTCGTGTACCTGTGTCAAACATCTGGAATAAATCCTGTCATTACGGTTCTGTAACCAGGCACCGTGAGGATTGAGATGTTCAGGAACATGCAAAATGCAGAGATCATCCGCAAGATGACTGAAGAGTTTGATGAGGTAACCGCTCCAGTCAGAGAGTTATTAATTCTCAAATGAAATTGTTGTCTTGTGATTAGTTGCAAGGATGTAGTGCTGTATTTGTTAGCAAGGCAAATATGTTGCTTTTCTAAAGAAGCTGTGTGCACAGTGTGTGCAGGAATAATCCTCAGAATTATGAGACCTCAAATGGATTTGATACTTTTGTGTCTCTATTAACAGCTCAAAAGAGTTTCTTTTTAAATTGAATTGATGTTGGGTAATACTTTTAAAGCCTGAACATAATATAAAGAAAAAAAGATATTTTTAGTAAGGTGCAATTTGATTTCTATCATACCTTGGTTTAATAGCAGCAAATGAGATATTATCACTTTTAAATCATAACTTTAAACCTGTTATGAACAGTCAGTTTTAAAGGTCATGAAATTTGTCTGCTGTCTGAGCAGAAGAGGGACGATATTTCTTTAACTCTGACACTGCAGTGAAAAATAGGACAGTCTATTACCTTCAATATCTGCAGGAAAATTGTTCATCTTGCTCAAAAGCCCTTCAGAGCACCAAGGCTTGAACCTTAATCATCCTGATAAATGCTTTAAAAAAAGCCTTTATATGTTGTTGTCAACAGGACAGCGGGGATTATCCTCTCACCATGCCAGGACCCATGTGGAAAAAGTTCCGCTACAACTTCTGCGAGTTCATCAGTGTTTTGATCCGCCAGTGTCAGTACAGTATAATCTACGACGAGTACATGATGGACACGGTGATCTCCCTCCTCACCGGACTGTCCGACTCTCAAGTTCGAGCCTTCAGACACACCTCCACATTAGCAGGTAATGACACCAGCTTTATGAGCACTGCAAACAGCTCTTATCGATAACAAATAAGGCATTTATTTGTACAGTGCGTTGCTGAAAAGGGATTAAGTTACGCACACTTCCACAGTGGCTGGAAGTGAATGATAACACCACTGATGTTGTTTTGGTAGCGTCAATTGTTACTGATGGCAGGTAAAGACAATAAATAAATATGTTCATTCCTCTTTAAAGCTTATAAAGACATTAAAAACAAATAAAAGTAACAGTAGAAATTCCATCTGCTATTTGAAAAGTTGTTTAATTTGAGGAAACATGTTTTGATATGAGATAACAACTTCACTGTTAAAGCTTCATGCTTTTGATATAATATATTTGCTTCTGACTGTATTGTCTTTCTCAATAAATCTGAAGATTTACTGTGATTCCTGTGTGGTGAACAGGTTTTTTACAAGAGATAAACGAAAAACATATTTAAAACACTAGGAAAAGTCTGAAGCATTTAAGTGTGTATTTATCATTGAACCTTATTATGTGCATTGTTGTCTCTGCATAGCGATGAAGTTGATGACGGCGCTGGTGAATGTGGCGCTGAACCTGAGCATCCACCAGGACAACACCCAGAGACAGTACGAGGCTGAGAGGAACAAGATAGCTGGCAAACGAGCTAATGAGAAGCTGGAACTGCTGCTGCAGAAGAGGAAGGAGGTTGGTCAGATTTTATATTTCCAAGTGTAATGCAGAATCTCAAGTTTTATGCAGAACTTTCAGGCATAGAGCTGAAAAGAATGCTAGCTTATTATTTTACGTGTTTATAATATCTTAAAATAATAATTTCATATTGACTCATCAGCAGACAAACAACGAAAAACAAAATTTTCATCATAATTGTTGATAGTAAGAGCTGTTATCAGTGTTTAGCTTGTTTGGATACTGCACTATAGATCAGAATGTTTATAAAAATGTCCACAGACTGTCTTGTCTGTAATTTGGTGCTTTTCTCCTTGCAGCTTCAGGAAAACCAAGATGAAATAGAGAATATGATGAACTCCATCTTCAAGGGAATCTTTGTGCATCGCTATAGGTACACTTAATGTTGATCATTGCTAAGTTTTTAGAGGGTAATGTTACTTCAGTCGGTTGTAGTGATGTTAAACAGCAACCCACTGTCTTAATTTTCTAGGGATGCAATTGCTGAAATTCGAGCCATCTGTATTGAGGAGATTGGAGTGTGGATGAAGATGTACAGCGATGCTTTTCTTAATGATAGTTACCTGAAATATGTTGGTTGGACACTGCACGATAGGGTAAGCACACAGTTCGTCCACCACATGACTTTTGTTGTTTTTTTAATCTCACATTTGTTTTCTTGATATTTTTGTGGACCACTACTGAATTGATTCAATGGATCTGATGATATTTGCACAAAGACAGCTCACCAGGATCTGCTTTCCTTTGAGAGGTTTTTAACTAAGTCCATCTTTTTCAGCAAGGAGAGGTGCGTCTTAAGTGCCTGAAAGCTCTGCAGAACCTATACACAAACCGAGAACTGTTCCCCAAGTTAGAGCTTTTCACCAACCGCTTCAAGGTAATGCCTGCAAGAATAAAATAAGAATCGTGATGGCTTTCAAGATACTCAGTAGTCATGTTTAGATGTGATGTTTTCTGATTTCTGTGGCACGTCTGCTTATTTATCCCAGTTCATCTCCTGTTCAATAATATGTGTTTTGACAGGACCGCATAGTATCAATGACACTGGATAAAGAGTACGATGTGGCCGTGGAGGCCATCAGACTGGTCACACTCATCCTGCAGTGAGTAAACTTTTTCACTTTGTCCCTTTCATATGTTAAATACATTTAATTTGATGCAGCTCTTATTCACTTCTGAAAAAAAGTCCTACACTATTATTTTGGATTTTCATACTTCCTAATTTTGACTGAGGAGACACTGAGGTCGATTTTTAAATCTTTGTGTCGAGTGTGACTTATTTTGATAATCTGTTGCAGGGGCAGTGAAGACGCCTTGTCCAATGAGGACTGTGAGAACGTTTACCACCTGGTTTACTCTGCCCACAGACCAGTGGCAGTTGCTGCTGGAGAGTTTCTGCACAGGAAGTGAGTCCACCCTTATCTATCTTAAATAAATCTTCAATTTATCTTAAAATAATTTGACTTGAAATAATGTTGAGCTTTGCTTTTGTGATTTAATAGTGGTTTCTAATGTCTGTCTTATTTATCGTTTTTCGCTGTCTTTCGCTGCTTTTCTTCTACACTCTCCTCTCTTTCGTCTCAATCTCTTTTTCTCCTTTTCTCTGTCTGTCAGGTTGTTCAGTCGTCATGATCCACAGGCAGAAGAAGCGCTGGCTAAGCGCAGAGGGAGGAGCAGCCCCAACGGAAATCTCATCCGCATGCTGGTGCTCTTCTTCCTGGAGAGTGAGGTAACGCTCACACTTACAGACACACAATGTCATTGTTATTTAACACGCTGCCCACATGACAAATTATATATACTGTGTATGCACAAAGATATATCCAAAAAATATATTTTTATTGTATCCTTATGGTGTTGAGTATGGTAAACAACACTTAACCTGGCACATTTGCATAATTGAAGACACTCTCTACAGCTATTGAGAGAAAAATTATTGTCAGGTTGTCTTGTCCTGGTTGACTTGGCACAATAAAGCAAATAATATGTCTGAGTTATTGATTTTGCTCTGCTAATGAAATGTCGCAGTTTTTGTAGTTGATAGTGAAAAAAAAGTTTAAAATTTCAGCTATAAGGTTTCCCACAACTACTGTAAAACATGATCATGCAAAAAGTTTTTTTTCCCTCTGTGTGTAGCTCCATGAGCATGCAGCCTACTTGGTGGACTCCTTGTGGGAAAGCTCTCAGGAGCTGCTGAAAGACTGGGAGTGTATGGCAGAACTTCTCCTGGAGGAGCCTGTGCAGGGAGAGGAGGGTAAGATAAGATAAGATATTTCTTTTATTAGTCCCACAACAGGGAAATTTACAAGACACAGACAACAGATACATACACACACTGTTCTTTTTCTCTCTTTAAGCCTACGAGGTAGCATTAGACTACTTCAAGTCAGAATGACATCTCAACCAAAAGCCAGCTAGAAGAGATGATGAAATGAAACTCTGTTTCTGACCTTCATCGACAATTTCACTTTTGTTTCTCTCTCTTCTCATTGTATCCGTCTCTCTCTGTGTCTGTCTCTGCAGTGTTGTCAGACAGACAGGAGAGTGCTCTGATAGAGCTGATGGTATGCACCATCCGACAGGCAGCAGAGGCTCACCCACCTGTCGGCAGAGGCACTGGCAAAAGGGTAGGTCAAGTCAACAAACTTTACACCGTTGCTACTCTTTCAGCAGTCACTGAGTTGAGTTGAAGGTGAAACTGATGTGATGAGAGAGCTGGTAAATGTATACCTGGCAACAGAAGCATTAGACAGATGGACATACGGATAATTATTGGCAGACAAACTTTATCCTTCTAGTAGCTTATATGACACATACAAAACAGCAATACACACAAGAATATACGAATAAAAACTCAGCAGTGAAGTGATAGTCCATCTAACAGAACTACTACAGAGAGTCAGTATAATACAGTATGTGCTAATGGAGGTAGTGCAAAGATGAGTTGATTAAAAACTAAAAATGGTGCAAGAATAATTATTACTGAGTATAATATAAAATGCAAATTGAAGTTAAATATTTAAACAAATACAAAAGCAAAAAAGACAAACATAGCCAGCAACTGACTGACACTCCAGCAGCTTAAAGAAAGAATGAAGGTGAGCATTCAATCAATTTCACCACACCATCGCTGGAAGGCGGTGAATAGCCGTATGGCCTGGGGGACAAAACACTTCCTCAGTCTGTCTGTTGAGCAGGACTGAAACAGAAGTCTGCCACTGAACATACCTCTCTGCCATGTGAATGTGTTGTGCAGAGGGTGGGTTTATTTGCTATTTGCCCAGTGTACAGAACAAAACTGTCTAAATTTAGATGTGGTCGCGAGAAGACAAGAAGATGAAGAGTATTATTCTAAATTAGATATAACCAATCTATCAGTTATAGATTAGTTTGTTGTGGTTTTGACTGAGAGAAACAGATTGGTTAAATTATACTATAGGATTCATCTATGTGCTGTTAAATTTGAAAAAAATGACTCAACATACCATCAAAGATTTAACCCATCTCTGTCTTTGTCAAAATAATAATTACTTTTTAAGTAACAACTAAATATCTAACAGATTGTGCTTGTTTGCTCATTTGTTTGTTTATTTAACACTTTCTTATTTATTGTGTTTGGTCATTGCTGCAGTAATGTGCAATGTAGAAGAACCTCAGCTTGAAAACACTGTCTCAGCAAGCATGCACTTCATCAAGGCACACAATCCTTGTCAGATTGATGGGTAGGGGTAAGAAGTAGCATAAGAAGAATTTTTCTACCCAAGATAAACTTTGCTGGTCATACAGAATATTCCATCCAGCACAAAATCTTTTTTTTTCCCCGCCCTTTTCCTGTCTTTTTTTTCACCGAATGCTCAATTTGACCTTAAATTTTTGTCCAGGTGCTGACAGCGAAGGAGAGGAAGACTCAGATAGACGATAAAAACAAACTGACAGAACATTTCATCATGGCTCTGCCCATGCTTCTGTCCAAGGTAAGACCATCCTGAAATCCAGCAACAGACGGGCCAGTCACACTGATTAATGACTGGACTGGGGAGACTGATCTGTTTGTCGATAAAAATTGATTGAAGTGTTACTTATGTGGTCATTAGAAGTGTTACTGAATGTTCGCTGCTCTGGACAAGTGTGCAGACTGACTTAAAATGCAATCAACTATTTTAGTAAGTGGAAAACAAACAACTATGAGGTGTTGATTGATGTCTCTCTCTCCTTCCTGCCCTTGTATGTCCGCGTGTAACTTTTTTCTTTTTCTAATTCTTACCTTTCTGTCTCCTTCCTCCATAGTACCAGGCAGACTCTGAGAAGGTAGCCAACCTGCTGCAGATCCCTCAGTTCTTTGACCTGGATGTATACAGCGCCGGGCGCATGGAGAAGCACCTGGACGCCTTGCTGAAGCAGATCCGGCTGGTGGTAGAGAAGCACATCGAGATGGACGTGCTCGAGGCCTGCAGCAAGACCTACAGCATCCTCTGCTCTGAGGAGTACACCATCATGAACCGCGTGGACATTGCCCGCTCACAGCTCATCGACGAGATGACAGATCGCTTCACGCACTCTGTGGAGGAGCTGCTGCAGGAGGTATGAGGAAAAGGACAAATCGGTTAAAATGGAAATTTGTGGAATATTCAACGGGTTACATGTCAGTGTTTTTATTTATTTTGTGTGTTTAGGTAGCAGAAATATGAGTCTAGTCTTGTGCACTAAGAGATGTTTCTTATTCTGTAGGCTGAGGAGGCCGATGATGATGATATCTACAATGTTTTATCTACTCTCAAGAGACTTACGGCCTTCCACAAGTAAGACTCTCTTCACTTTTTACTTTCCAACTTTTTAGGACTGCAACTAACGATTACTTTTGTTTTTGATCAATGTTCCATTTTTTTTCTCAATATACATCAGAAAATACCAGAAAATAGTGACAAATGTAAAAACGTCACTGCAAAACTGACTGAAAGCGTTGAATAAAAGTTTCCACTAAATAAACGTTATAACTTAACTTACTGTAAGAAATGTAACGTGTTGCCCTCTTGTCCCCTGCCTCAGTGCCCACGACTTGACGCGGTGGGATTTATTTGGGAACTGCTACCGGCTGCTGAAGGCGGGCATCGAGCAGGGCTCCATGCCGGAGCAGATAGCCGTCCAGGCCCTGCAGTGCTCCCACTACTCCATCCTTTGGCAGCTGGTCAAGATCACAGAGGGGGCTCCCAGCAAGGTGCTGCATTCACTACACTGACAGAGCCTTGCCACCGCACACTCGCAGATCGCATGTTTATCTTCAGTCAGGGGCTCGCAGCGGGCATACAGGGACAGCAGCTTATCTGTATTTCTACAGAGAGCCTCTTGGTTTGAGGGGCTTACCCCCAGTCTATTTAACAATCCAATCTTTTAACACTATTTAACAATCTAATCTGTTTACCACTTAAACACTGCACAGAGGCATCAGATCCAAAGGCTATTAGTTTTTGCTGGACTGAAGCCGAAACCCCCAGGACAGTTCAACCTCTAATCTGTTGCTGGGAAATTTCGTAAAGTGCAGCATTTTACGTTGAATGAAGGTCTTTTTAGCTCAAGTTCAGTAGTTCTGTACTCTGAGCTACAGCAAAGATTCCCCATGTGGACCCATTATATGTCACTTAATTCTTCGCTATTAAGTGGAGCTGCAGTTAAAAATAATTTCCTCATTTAATCACTTTATCGCACCTGTCAACAATAAGGAAAATCAAAGGGCTTTACATAAGACAAGATATACAAATTGGCAGAAAATAGGTTAAAAAAACACTTTAAAGAAAACCCCATACAATCATAAGGTCCTACAGCCAAGTTGACATGTTCAAAAATGTCCGCACACCCGTAGAGGCCTGTGAATTTTTGGCATTTTTTCTTTAAAATGACTTAAATGATTAATAGATTGTCAGAATTGTTATTAATTAATTATCTATCAGATCATTTTCTAAAATAAATCAAAAACCTTTTTAACTTCAGTTATTATACCCCTTTTTATGAAATCAATTAGAACAAAAGTCTGTTTTGTCTTGGTGGTAGAGAAATACATACTACTGTATGTATTGTTTGTTGATGTAAAATGCATTATAAATGCATCACACACATTTGAATTATGCTGATTACTTTGACATACAATTGGCTGTGTCAAGTTTAAAAAAAGAAACAAATCTTTATCATTATTAATTGCTCAGTCTGCCACATCCCACAGTGCTTTCTGAGCCCTTTGACAGGCTCCACCAGCGGCTACATAAACTGTATTGATTCTTTCACTCCAGCGCACTTGTGATGATGATGATGACTTGTGGAAATCATTAAAGTTTGATTACTTCATTGGTGCAGTTAGCCAGGGCAAGGCATTTAGCCTGACTGATGCTGCTGTTTAATATCGATTTCTGTTAAAATATGGTTAATGGTGTGTGTGTGTGTGTGTGTGTGCGTGCGTGCGTGTGTGTAGGATGATCTTGTGGCTCTTAGGAGAGTGGTGAAGTCTTTCCTGGCTGTGTGCCAGCAGTGCCTGTCCAACGTCAACACACCAGTCAAAGAACAGGTACCAACACACCTGATATTACCTACACAATATTAAACTGTCCTCGTTATTGACAAGAGATGTGTTTGGATGGTGGACCACAGAACCCCAGAACTAGAAAAAGCGCCATGATGTGTGATGTGTTATGACAGTTTGATTGGTGAAACAATTTCTAGGGTTGCTGTTAAATCCTGAATTATATTAAAGTACCATATTGAACATTTTCTGCACTGTAATTGTCCAGAAATGTGGGATGAGGAACTAGGTAGAAATGTTTTTGATGAATCACCTAAAATGCATATTTATTTTTGACAAAATAAGCATGTTTTCTGTCATCTCAAGAAATCAGTCTTTAGTTTGTTTGTTGTAACACTTTCACAATTTCTTATTTGTGCCTCTTGTTCAGGCGTTCATGCTTCTCTGCGACCTGCTGATGATCTTCAGTCACCAGCTGACTTCTGGCGGCAGGGAGGGCCTCCAGCCACTGGTTTTTAACCCTGATGGCACTCTGCAGAACGAGCTACTCAACTTTGTCCTGGACCATGTCTTCATCGACCAGGACGATGAGAGTCAGAGCATGGGTAAGGGAGAGAGGAACAACTTGACTTGTTGTGGGTCACTTTGTTTTGGGTCCATGCACGTTGTTTTAAGAATTAGATACAAATGAGGTAAGTTAAGGATAGTTTTTAAAAAATCATCAAAATGCCGCCCATTCATTCGATATTTTCCTCTGCCTGTAGAGGGAGACGAGGAGGATGAAGCCAACAAGATTGAGGCTCTTCACAAACGGAGAAACCTGCTCGCAGCTTTCTGCAAACTCATCATCTACGACATCGTAGACATGCCCGCTGCTGCCGATATCTTCAAACACTATATGAAGGTGGCTGTTCATCTGTGCTTAGCATGAATATTGACAGAGATATGATTTAAAAGATAATGAATTTGCTAACCTCAGGTGGGTCTAATTGGTCTGATAGTAAAAATGCAGTTATCTTTATTATTGATTCTAGATTGCAGAACAGATTTTTGCAGCAATTTCCCTTTGCAATATCTGAAGGGAAATTGTGAAAATTGCCCGAGGATGTAGCAGATTTATCTTGGCATTCATTTTTTGTTTCCAAAAGAAGGCATAGAAATGAACTGGCAAAAGTGAATAAATACTGTGATAAAATAGAGGAGGAAAGAACTGTCTAAAGAGTAAGAGTAAAATAAATTGGAAGATTTAGAATGATTTTTTTCTTTTAAACAAACAAATGTAACCTGAGGTGTTGGGATGTGAGACTTTATTCAAATAAATTGTACTTAACTGCATGTTTTTAACTGTTTTGTTTCTCTGCCTCAGTATTATAATGATTATGGCGACATCATCAAGGAGACTCTGAGTAAAACCAGACAGACGGACAAGATTCTCTGTGCCAAGACCCTCATCCTCAGTCTGCAGCAGGTGAGACACTGATGAAGGCTGCATACACAGCTCCCTTTAAACAGTGCATCCTTTAAGTTACGAGTGCTTACCTGTGCACAAACACTTTGTCAACGCTTGTGTTGCAGCTGTTCAATGAGCTGCTTCAGGACCAGGGACCCAACTTGGACCGGACATCGTCTCACGTCAGCGGCATCAAGGAGCTGGCCCGCCGCTTTGCCCTCACCTTTGGCCTGGATCAGATCAAGACCAGAGAGGCTGTTGCCACGCTGCACAAGTAAGACTATGTGTGCTCTGTTCTCTAGGGGGCGCTAGACTGGACTCACAGCCTTAATCAGACATGGAGGAGTTTAAAAATGCTGTAGTTGAGGTTAAAGTGAATTAAAAGACCATGAGAGTTTAGAAAGTCTGCAGATGACTTTGCTACAATTAAGTGTTTCTGAATTAAATGTGGACACAGGGTGCTATAGTTTAAATTGCCTAAATTGCTTCTATACTGAAGAAAAGTAAACCAAACACTGGTGAAAGTGGACATTTTAATATTTTAAGATAATCCTGGAAAAGTTTATTCAACATCCAATAAATCAGAAGTTTGTCTGCTAATGTATGCTAATCTTCACTTCACTGTAAATATTTACTACTTTTGCTGTCACTTGTCTTTTTTATGGTCTTTCCTTGTTTTTATCATTCTTATTGTCTGTCTATGTCTATTTTTCAATTTCTGGCTCTTTCTCTGTCTCTTGTTGCGTATCAGGGATGGAATAGAGTTTGCATTTAAGTACCAGAATCCTCGAGGACCAGAGTTTCCTCCTATCAACCTGGCCTTCCTGGAGGTTCTAAGCGAATTCTCCTCCAAACTAATCCGCCAAGACAAAAAGACGGTGTAAGTACTCCCTTCCATCTTATTTCATACTCTAAGGCAAAACTCAGTCTGTCACTTAAAGTGTTCATAATGTAATTTTAAAATAAATTAACTATGCTAAAATGTTGCATGTCTCCTCAGTCACTCGTACCTGGAGAAGTTCATGTCAGAGTCGATGTCAGAGCGTCGGGAGGACGTGTGGCTGCCGCTGATCTCCTACAGGAACAGCCTGCTGACGGGAGGAGACGAGGACCACATGTCCGTCACATCGGGCTCCAGCAGCAAGACCGGCTCAGTCCGCAGCAAGAAGGGGCGACCACCGCTACACAAGAAACGCATCGAGGGTGAGGAGACAGCCGCGCACACAGATGAGGGTTACTCGTTTTATTTGGGTTGGTTGAGTCTTGCAACTGAACTATGTTTTTAAAAATTTTTTTTAAGAGGAGAGCAGTGTTGAGGGCTCGTGGATGATGCGTAATGACACTCTTCAGACACCAGGAGCTCTGCAGACGCCTCAGCTCACTTCGACAGTCCTCAGAGAGAACAGACCGGCAGAACACATGCCAGACCCGGATTCAGAACCGGGATCAGAGAATGACTACGTACACAAGTGAGTGTACACACATAGTGAAAATAATCAAAATACAGAGAGATTCTCTGTATTTCGGAGTGGAGCAGAGTTTTTAAACCTGTCGGTGGCGACTCTCCTTCTGGCTTACTGTTAGCGAAGCGTTTTAGCAATGGTTGGTTGTCCGGAGCAGAAGGGGGGAGCAGTCGTAGCAACAGATTAGATTTCTGTGTGAGCTACAGGCTCCGGCAACTAGAAATATATTGGAGCCTCTGGCATCAAAAGCATATTGACAGTATTTGTGTAATTACACTCACTGCCAGAAGAGGGAGACAGAGGTTCTGCACTGCAGATTTAGTTCCAAAAGTAAAAGTGCTCATTATATATATTATATTATTATCGTTTATGCATTAATTTGTATTAATGTAATCACTTTAATATTGCAGAAGGTAAAGAAATGGAAATGAAAACACTCAAGTAAAACACCTCAAAAGTACCCCAAGTTTCTCAAAGTAGTAAAGTACAGAGCTAGAGATAAAGACAGACTGACTTGTGTAAACCTGTTCATAACTGAAGTAACACAGCCTTCTTGTAATAGAAAGTACACAGAGGTGATGTCAGACTGGAGTGTGTTGACCTTCTGTTTGTCCTCAGTCCTCAGATGCAGATGTCGTGGCTCAGCCAGCAGAAGATGGATGAGGTGAACAGAAAGGATCGGACGGGCATGAACTACATCAAGTCACGCAGCAATCAGGGCGTCCGGCAGACTGTGTAAGTGTGTTATGGTTTTAAAGCAGCAGCAGGAACTGATGCCTTTGTAACTCCACCATGTTTCAGGCACATGTTAAATTATAAAGCCGCCATTATTGTTTTTAATGAGTGAAGAGCTAATGAGACAAAAGATGATAAACAGATTGATAGGCTTCTTCTTTTTAAAACTGTATTTCTTGTCTTAATCTTAATTTCCCGTTAGGCGTGGGTTGATGGAGGATGACGCAGAGCCCATCTTCGAGGATGTGATGATGTCATCAAGGGGCCAGCTGGAGGACATGAACGAGGAGTTTGAAGACACTATGGTGATCGACCTGGTGAGTGAAGTCACTTTCTCTCACAACATTTGACTTAATTCCACAGAAGAATCTTTGGGTTGTTGGTTCTTTTTTTATGTTAAATGTCTTAATTTTGGCTTCTGCTCCTTCCAGCCGCCATCGAGGAACAGACGTGAAAGAGCGGAATTAAGACCAGACTTCTTTGACTCTGCAGCGATGATTGAGGATGAGTCGGTAAGTAAAACTTAGCATCTTGACAATTTCAGTCAGGAAATTAAAGTAGAGCTAAAAGATTAGTCAGTTAATTGCTTAGCCAACTGATACAAAATTAATCTGCGACTATTTCGATAATTAGTAATTTTTTTAAAGCAAAAATGTTAAAATTCACAAGCTCTAAAATGCTCCAAAACAATTTGAAGTTGTCACCTCAGGCTCTGGCAGTTTGAACTTTTTTGACTTTTGCACCCCCTAGTGTCAATCAAAAAAAAAAGACATTGTGGCAGACAGTGATGCAATGCTGAGATATTTTCTCTTTAAACTTGTCTGACAGTCGCTCTCCGCTTCACTCTTCCAGGGTTTCAGCATGCCCATGTTCTGATCTGGGAAGAGGCAAAGATCCTGAGATCAGGATCCACATCAGGAGTAAACATGACGAGGGGGGGGGGGGGGTGTCTTAACCCACACAACCTGCCAATCAAACTCTTTAGAAGAAGAAAAAAAACATTGTTGAAGTACTTTTCTCTTTCTATAAGACATGATGGAAGGATGGAAGTCTAGTGGATCTACTGAAAGATCCCGCATCGGCTGGATCTCACCTGGAAGTGTGGAGCGAGGATCGGCTCTGTCTTTCAGGCAGACCGGAGGATCCATAATATTCTCCTGAATCTTGTCCGAAGTATTCAAAAGCTTTGTCTTGCTTTTTATCGTCCTCCTCCTTTCCAGTCTGTTGGTTTAACGGTTGTTGTTAGAAGTAGCTCTGATGGCGCTCTGGCTGCCAGCCGATGAGCACTCGCAGTTTTTAACGGTCCCCGTTACACAGATGTACAGTTGTTTGGTACGGCTCCAGATCAGCAGCACAGAGCAGCGTAACAGTCTGTACAGACCCCCCCTCCCCCTTGTTTTGGTGTCGCACTTCGATCCGTCTGTTTAAATCAAACATAGAGAGGATCTCACTACTAAATGTTCTGTATCTTTGCTCTTATTTCCACCCACCGGCCCCTCTCCTCTCTCTCTGTTCGCCATCTGAGTCCTTGTGTGTGGTGGTGCTGGTGTGTGATTTGTGTGTGTGTAAAGTGTTGGAGGTGGTGATGCGTAGTGGCACATGCACACTGAGGTCAACAGCTGTAGACTGACCTGGAGGAAGTGATGTAACTGTCTGTGTGTGATGTCAAAGCAAAGCGAGTGTTGTGATTTGAAGGTGAAGCCACACACACACACACACACCCCCACAATCGACCCCGGACCGAAGCCCCACCCTCTCAGATCTCGGACATGTTCTGCACAGATCCTCCAATAACGGCTTTTTGAATTTAAAAAGGTTTAAAAAAAGAAAAAAAAGAAGAAAAAGACAATAAACATATTTTGAATTCTGTAGCTTTAGTATTAAAGTTTTAAATCAAGTGTTTTTGTCTGATGTTTGTACAGTTTTTTCTTGAATATGTATCGTTTGTTGCCAAATTGTGGCCTACATACTTAGAGTATATTCCTGCCCCTTCCCCTACACCTGTAAATCATATCTAAAGGTTACCAAGCTCAGATTGTTGCTGTAGGATAGCAGCTTTTTAAGCGCTGCATGATCTGATTGTAATCGTTTCACAGTTCAGTATTACAGCAGATTATATCTGTTAGGGTTGTTCATTTTACAGGTCAAATCAATCAATTTTACACTTGCTTAGTGTTCGACTGACCCAAAAAGATTTGTTGTTATCATTGTTCATATCCAGTGCAGTGATGGATCTATGTCTGACAGATTTGTTTGAATGTGTTCTGAATGTTTTCAGCCATATCGTTGTTCACTCACCGTAAATCAATCATTTACCTTGTCCTTCGGCTGGCTTGGCAGTCCTGTAAATATCAGAGACAATTGGATCTTTTCTGCAGTGCAGTTCACATCAGTTGCCCTTAAAATGCTCTAAAAGCCTGTTTTTTTTCTTGTTTTTTTTTCTGTGAATCTAAATTCTTTTTAATAAAATAAAATCTGTAATCAATTTATGGTACAGTGTTTGTATGTGCTTTTTATTCTTAAACTCAGTGAAGTTCAAAACAGATGCATTATTTAGTCAGCTTAGACAATAAAGAAGACAGAGGATGACAGTTTAATTATGATCTTGGAAACGACAGTGGACCAAAAAAAGCTTAACGTCCGCTTTCTTGTTTATTCTGGAGTTTTCAATGGTTTCACGTGATTCTCATGGAACTGTAGATATTCAAACTATCCATGATTTTAAGCTCCTCTAATTGCTATCATACATGTTGACATGGTGGTCGAGCTTAACACTTGAAAAGTTCCACTGCATCTCATCTAACCCAGTCTGCTAAAGAGGACCACATCATAAGGTTGAAAGCTCCAGAACAATAAAGTTAAGAATATTTAGTGAAATGTATTTGAATCAGATTTATACCATAGTTTCAGTTGTTTTGAGATGGAGGAAATAAAGCAAATTATATCCTCAACCTCTCTCAATGCTCACTAATGTCAAACTTCTATTTTAAATTAGTGCAGTACCAAGGATTTTACAAGCATTAAAGGAACTGTTCCTCGTCTTTGAATGCCAGTTTTACCACAAAATTTTGGTTGTACCTTTGATTCTCTCTCTCACACACACACACACACACACACACGACAAAGAAGCCAATTAGCTAATCAGATTTTACTCTTTAAACAAATACTGCATGGATTTCATTATATTTGTCGTATCTTTTTTTTTTTTTAAAACACTGTAAATTGAGTACAGATAGAAACTACTGCATTGGTAAAAGTAAACAGACATGGTATTGAGTCCATGATTTATTTTACAAAAGGTAGAGCCTGTCGGGAGAGAGAAAAGGCACAGTTCCAGGCTGTAAGGATGACTTTTTCTTGACCTTAAGGGAGGACATCAAACACAGGGAGTGCATCTGAAAGAGCAAACTACTGCACACGCCAGAAACCTTAAGAACTAAATACAGTACACTAACAACTTTGGAAACATTGTACATTGCAACAGGTTACAGTATGTTTGCATTTTCCACTTTTCAGTTCCACTTGATCAGAGATACCTAATCTGCCCTTTCAGATACGATTTGTTCTCATACGAATAGTGACCAATATGACATGACAATTACCTTAAATGTGTGTGACCACTGTAGTATCCTGTTGAGGTACTGTTAAATATGATTTTCCTTTTAACATATTGCATATCAGCGGTAAAGAAATAAAGATACACCCATTGATTAGTTTACAGAGCACCAACATTTCCCCAAAAGTTTTTCACAGCTCAAGGTTGATGTTTTACCAGCTTATAGGTGGGTAGTTTTTATTTTTTTACATAAGCTGCTTTCAGTGGAGTAGTAAATGACAGTTAAATATGACAAACATCTCCTTGGCAGGCAGGCTGTCATCACTGCAGTTCATTTGAATATTGAAGTGTGTTATTGTGGCAACAGTCTGGGTTTGTATCACAGAGGAATGTTGGCGTGTTTCTTCCAGGGGTTGACCTGCTTCTTGCTGGCCAGCACCTCCAGATCTCTGCAGATCCTCTTGCGAGTGGTTGATGGCTCGATGATGTCATCCACAAAACCTAACAAACAAACATTTGGTCTGTGTATAATACAGTATGCTGGTATAGGCGGTTTGAGCACACGCATTGGACGAGGGCAGCAGATGTTTTGAGAGCTATGACGAAGTGAGAAAGTTTACCTCTGACGGCGGCTGGGAAGGGGTTGGCGAACTTCTCCACGTATTCGGCCTCTGCCTCAGCCTGGTTGTCCTTTCCTCTGAAGATAATCTGCACAGCACCCTGAGAAAGAAAGAAAATTAACAGACCATACACACAGTCAAGTCAAAAAGGAAAGAAAGAGAAAAGGAATACAGGAAAAAAAAAAAAATTGTGTTTGTACCTTGGCACCCATGACAGCAACCTCAGCTGAGGGCCAGGCGTAGTTCACATCTCCTCTCAAGTGTTTGGAGCTCATCACGTCATAGGCTCCTCCGTAAGCCTGGGATACACACACATACACACAGTAATATGTCATATCTATGTACATACAGTTGAATGTAAAGTCATAAAAACAAATTTTTTTTTTCAACCATTCTGCAGATTTCATGTTAACAGTTGTGGTAAGTTGGTTAGGACATCTACTTTGTGTATGACGAATCATTTTTTCAAAAACACATTTACAGGCAGATTATTTCACAAGTCCAGTGCATCAGAAGTTTACAGACACACTAATTTGAGGTTGCCTTTAAACGGCTTGGAAAACTCCAGGGGGAAAAAAAATGGCTTCCGGAGCTTCTGATAGGCTAATTGACATCTTTTCTTTTTCAACTGGAGGAGTCTCTGTCGATGTATTTTAAGACCTACTGTACCTTCAATGTCAGTGCCTCTTTACTTGACATTATGGGAAATTTAAGACCTCAGAAAAACAATTGTAAACTTCCACAAGCCTGGTTTATCCTTTGGGAACAAACGAGTCCTAATGGACACAACCTTAAAGGCCACTCAGCAAGGTAGAAGAAAAAAAAGTAGTATTCCTAACTGACCTAAGACAAGTGATGTTTACTTGGATTAAGGAAGTCAGGAATTGTAAAAATAAATAAAATCCAAGATACGCATCAATTTGTCAATTTGCTTTTATACTCGACAGCATTCATTCTCTAACCCCAGAGATACACTGCACATCTGAAACCCAGATAGTTTTTAATTTGCCGAAGTCAAGTTGAAAATAACCCTTACCACAATGCACTGCACTATTCATACTGAATAGCAGGCAGCATTTTTCAGAAAATATGTCAAGTGGAGATTAAAGCATGAAGACTGATTCTACAATGCTTCTTTTAATTCAAACTAAACACCGGGTGCAGCTGCTTCACAATAAAAGTCCTCCAATAAAGAATAGCTGTGAAGCACCAGCAGGAAGTGTTGAGTTATTGTCACTTAGTTTGGCTTATTCTAACATTAGGCTTCAACTAAGTTTAGAGGTTGGTCTAAATCAATTTTGTGACATTTTGATTAGTGGATCAGTTTTAATTGACTGCACTGTGCTCAATCAAACTTAGAATACACAATCAAAGGAAACACCACACTTAGACTGATACCACTTTAGTCTCATGTTGAGGCTGAAGGCCCTGAACTCCATGTTCCTCCACCAGTTCCATAACTTTAACGCCAGCTTTAAATTCTTTTCACTTAATAGGATTTCCCACATCCGTTTCTTCTCTTTTTGTTCACACACACCTTTCTGGTGATGACGGTTATTTTCGGGACAGTGGCCTCTGCATAGGCATACAGCAGTTTCGCTCCATGTCGGATGATGCCGCCATACTCCTGAGCGGTACCTGTTGACAACCATGACAGCAGCATACTAGGTGTGAGTGTGCACTGTCAGATGTGACAGCAGCTACATTTCCGTGCAAAGAAAATGTCTGCTTGCATGTAAATTCATTCCGTTTTTAGATTGTGTGTATAGGTCACAATAGCCAGGTTGTCAAATGTTTATGAGTATCCTGGTTGGGAAAACTGGCTGACTCCCATACCATATGAAACTTCTTATTGTGGTATCCCCTCAAATAATGAGAATCATCAGTCAATATCCTCAGCTGATTGAGATGTAAACTACAGTTTGGTCAGTAGTTGGATTACTCCATGCATATAAAATGCAGCAGGTGTACACGCACTGTGAGATTTTTAAAGAATACCTGGCAGGAAGCCCGGCACATCTACAAAAGTGATGATGGGAATATTGAACGCATCACAGAAGCGTACAAAGCGGGCTCCCTTCACTGAGGAGTTGATGTCCAAACAACCTGATAAACGAGACAGAAATTAAGGACTGAACAGCAAGACTAAAACACAACAGAGGAGGTCAACTAACAATCCCTTTGTTTCAAACTTATTTTCAAAATTTATTCACACAGCACTAATCATTTATCCCTTCCCCTACTTTATTTTACTCACCAGAAGCCACTTTGGGCTGGTTACCCACAATGCCTACAGTGTGTCCATCCATCCGGGCAAATCCCACCACAATGTTTTTGGCGTAATTGGGCATGATCTCAAAGAAGTCCCTCTCATCCACTGTCTAAACAGATACATGAAAAAAAGGGAAACTTTTACCACTTGCAGAACCTAAATGAGATGTGGTTGCACATACAAGAGCGCGAGTGTGTTGGTGCACATACTGCGTGAATGATGTCCAACATGTCATAGGCTTTAGTTGACTCCAACGGGACGATGGTGTCCAATGAAGGCACCAGACGATCGCTGAAAGGGGAACAAGATATCAGACATGAGTTGAAATAAAAACATTCTCCTGTTCAGAATAAGTGATTGGTTGTTCTCTATAGATGAGATAAAGGTGATTGGTTACCTGGGGTCATGGCTCTCCCTAATGGGGGCGAGATCCTGATTGCTTAGCGGCAGGAAGTTAAAGAACTCTCGTACATTGAGCAAGGCTTCAATGTCATTCTCAAATGCATGGTGAGCCACTCCTAAAAAAACAAGACATGAGATACTTTTTACAACCTAAAGACAATATTTCAACACTAGTCTCTTTTAACTGAAGAACCAATCAGAGTTATTGCAAAGTTTATATGTTGATGTGAACAATAATCCTGGTTCACCTTTCATGCACTCAGAGGTTTTAGAACTGCGACATGACTGTGATAGAGCCGAAAGCACGATGCCGGCACGGTAAACAGAGCAGGTGGCTACTAGAGCTAAACATTTACATGACAACAGCAGCCTGAGACTGATTTTGGGAGTGGAGGAATTTTATACGTTTAACAAACTCCTCAAGAAAGCGAAACAGGAGAATCAGAATCGATTAAAAAGCTTCTATATTCAAACTAACCAGACACGGAAGTGTGAGTTTTGGCTCCCCCGAGCTCTTCTTGAGTCACGTCTTCGTTGGTGACAGACTTCACAACATCAGGTCCTGTGATGAACAGGTATGATGTGTCCTATATACACGCACAGACACATGTACACAGCGCAGTCGTGAGGCTGAGGTGAATAAGAATAAAATCTTCTAAACGTGACTGGAATTGTGTATCACGTTATAGTGCAACTTTTGTATCCACAATTTGCTAAAATTTGTAGAATGAAAACATTTCAGGAAAAATCAAATGGAGTGTTGATTATTATTGCCAATTATAATAAATATTGAATTGGCTATTTAGCTGTATTTGCACATCTCCCTACCTTAACCATGAAGGTGAAATCTGTCAGGGCGGGAGAGTAGACGGCTCCTCCTGCACAGGGACCCATGATGAGGGAGATTTGAGGGATGACCCCTGAAGCCATCACATTCCTCTGGAAAAAGAGAACGTTTTTTATTTTACTTTTTCATCTAGAGTCCAAAACCCTATACCATAATTCTATGTTAACGATAGAATTAACCTCATGAAAATGTGAGGTGCCGATAGTGCCAGCCAGCCAACTTGTTGAAAGTTGCACTGTACACAATCAGCCTTGTACACAGATCTTGAAGCTTGATAAGTATGATTAAGATATTATGATTTCAGTCGATGAGCAGTGACATGCATAGGCTATTTACAGAATAACCATACCAGGAATATATCTGCGTATCCAGCCAAAGACTCTACTCCTTCCTGGATCCGAGCTCCACCAGAGTCGTTCAACCCGATGACCGGAGCTCCAACTGTCATGGCCTGGTCCATAATCTGAGCACAGAACGTTTAAATGTTGTACATTCAAATTAGTATTTAAAAGGTCCACGATAAAATAAAAAGAACCATTGGTCAGTGCTTTTTTCAGACACACATAAATAGGCACAGACACGCACGTGCACACACACACCTCAGGATCTCAGGTTTGTTTACCTTGCAGATCTTCTGTGCATGAGCTCCAGACAGACTGCCACCAAATACTGTGAAGTCCTGTGAGAACGAGAAAGGGCAAGATAAAAAGAATGCTATACAGGTGAAACTGCTGAATATTGTCACAATATTGGATTCCTACAGTATAACTGTACCTGACTGAACACATAAACCAGCCTGCCGTTGATCCGGCCTCGGCCTGTCACGACGCTGTCACCAGGGAACTTTGACAAAGAGAAAACAAATACACGACAATAAATCTTTCAAACCTCGGAGAAAGGAACCGTTTCTCATTTCCAGTGGATAAAGCATGATGTTGCCGAGTTGTAGCCAGTGTGCGCCCCGTTACCTTGTTCCTATCCTGCTCCATGCCAAAGTCGGAGCAGCGATGCTCCACGAACATGTCCGACTCCACAAAGGACTCTGGGTCCAGCAGAAGCTCCACTCGCTCCCTGGCTGTCAGCTTACCCTGCAACACATTAAAAAAAGTTTTTATGCATTTACTTGAAAGAACACTATGGTGTTAAGAAGATACATACCATGACACCATACAAATTTGTCAAGCATCAGAGGTTTTGCCATATTGTTTGTATCTAGCCATCCCTTTATTATCTTTCGTAATATTAGGACATTGTGGCCAATTCTTATATTTAGAAAGGGTGGGGAAAAGAGTTTTTCCAGTTGCTGATTTATCCAAAAACAAACATTAAAGTCTGTTTTTTTTTATCCCTAAATATGTGCACCACCAATAAAACTGTACTATAACACCTCATCTTTTAATATCATAATAATAATAATAATTACATATATCCACAACGTTTTATCAATATCACCTACTTCTATGGTGACTACACCCACAGATTTCACTGAGCAAAAGAGTGACATCCAACCATCATTAAAACTATTATATTAACTTATGCCAACAAATCAACTGTAGAACTGTATATATTATATTGAAATATGTCCAAATCTACGTATGGGAAGAAAAAAAAAATCACATTTCAAGTTGTTAATAAACAACGGATTTGTAGTCAGCAGTAAAGCTGTGAAGTGAAAGGTCCCTGAGAACCAGCAAGACAGATGTTAACCAATATCAGACATTGCTGACAGTATTTCAACTACCACCGAGTAGCCTAACAAGGCTAGAAAGTTGATGTTTAAAGGTCTGACTTAAAGCCCGTTAGACAGGTATCTCACATACCCCATCCACTGCAGCTGTCAATATATTTGCAGCTTTAAGTTACGAAAACCGCAAACATGCCAGTAAAAGTTAGCTTAGCTTAAAAAGAGTTAGTTAGCTGACTTTACCCTTTTATGTTGAGCATCTATTCTCTTCTGGCCTCCCCCGACCAGCGCCGCCTTCCGTTTCTTGTCAATCCTCTCCTTAACGGACAGGTGGCTGGCAGAATACCGGCGGCAGTCCCGTAGCAGGTTCGTCTGCGGCACTGCGGCAGCGACTGCGCCATGTTTCACTAGCGCCAAACCCCTGAAAGATATCCTCAACCCATTAATCAGTCCGCAGCTGCTACGAGCCACAGTGAAGGCCGCCATCATTGCCCTGCGTGTTCTCGCTGAAATGAAAGACAAAGATTTAAGCCAATGGGGAATGGGGGACGCGCTTTCACAGCCAATAAGAAAGAAGCAAATTGCAACATGGGCGGGACAAGGATCAGGTTTTCCTCTGCTTCATCGTAATCTGAAAGTCAAGTAGAAGGGTCTCTTTGCCCTGAGTTTTGCTATCCGGGAAACCTCCTTCTCATATTGGAGACTAACTTGCTGCTGGCAGTTTTCAACCTCAATTATTTTCCTAACCATGTGAATGGACACACGCACATTTTATCGATAAAGCTCTTTTGGGACCCGCACATTTTCATCAGGAGCGTTAAAACTTCTTTGGGACCAGGGGGTAAGGGCTGCCTGAAAGGTCAAACACTGATCAAAATAACAAAGGACCAGAAATTTATTTCATGTGAAAGTCACTTTGGCCCTGTTTTTGAAAGTAATGGTCGCCTTCTGCTATACAGCCACACTTGAGATAACATTTTTTATTTATTTCTGTTTTATTGATAACCATAGTTTTCAGAATGAAAGGGGCGGGGGTAATAATGTCAGGACGGTGACATATGTTTAAAAAAAACAACAACCTGCCAGACGGAGGAGATAAAATAAATTCCATCCCCTTTGGGAGAGATAGGAGATAACGAATCGGAAGTTCTTTGAATAAATACGTATCACGCGTCATGCGTGTCAGGGAAGCCTTAAGCCAATAAGGGAAAAGTTCTGTCGTCACAGAGGTGGTTCCCAGTTGGTGCAGTCGGAGGAGAGCAACTGCAGTGGCTTATGGCAAAAGCCATTTTAACATTTAAAAGCTAGACTGGATATTTATTGCAGATATCCGTAAGTCAGTTCTTCCTAGTCAAAAATAGCAACTCAGATATCCACAATGACATTCTTCCTGTCCACAATTGTCACTTATGACTAGTCACAATATAATTACGACTAGTCAAAATGACGTTGTTGATATCTTTAAACCTAATTCCAGATAGTCAAAATTAGTTAATAAATGTTAAAATGTCTTGTCATAAGAATCTGTACACGAGGTCTTTGTCTTTACGAAATTATAAGAAAATAAGCGAGGGCACAAGCACAAGGAAGGCGCTGTGGTGTAACCAGGGTAACTAGAGGAAGTCTCGCGTGATGATCATGCCTGTCGAGAGGGGTTGGTGCGAGGAAAACTGGAGAATCGAATGATTGATGCATTTGTAAAACGGATATTTAGCTATGTTCCGGTTGCTGCTCACCAAGTATTATAGTAAAACCTATCAGAATCGCAGGATTTCAATTTACAGCTCGCATTTCCCTCATTTGCTTGAGGTATAAGGCGGCCCTAGGGGGTTAGTGATACGGTTGAATTTTCGCTGGCAAATTGTGCTAGCTGTGCTAACGCTAGCTGGTTAGCTTTGTTTACATCAAGTGCGCGCCTGGAATCTGGGAGCTAATTGCTAACCAAACGAATGTGTGTTCTTGGGAGTAACTCTTCGTTCAATTAGGCATCGACGAGGAAACTATTTTAGATAGTAAATGGGCTCTATGGCCAATTTCGACCATCTCTCGTGTAAAACGTTTGGCTGATGGAAGCTAACACTAGCTGCATAATGCTAACCTTTTGATCATGGGTCGTTTGATCATTTGATTTACTGTTGGCTGTTATGTAGCGCAAGGGATTATGTGGGTAATTACAATCGGGGTCTAATTAGTCCGAATCAATAGAATCTTCGTGATCTGAAATATCTCGGTGAATAGGAACGACTTGGAACCGGTGATGCTAACTTTAGCTAGCCGCCTGCCGAGCTAGCGTTAATGTTGCGCGTTAAGTGATAACCGCTTGACCATGTTCGTTGTCTATTATTATGTCTATTATTAATTAATGTCTGCATTAACACGCTGGAGCGGCTAATTTTTGCCCCACCAGACCAGTTTATATTTCCTCCATCCACCCTGAGACTTGGGTATCTTTAGAACCGTCGCAGCGAGTGGCTGGATTTTTTCCCCTGAGGCTGCGGAGTACACCGCTATGAACCCCGTTAATGCAACCGCTCTGTACGTGTCCGCCAGCCGGGCCGTGCTGCAGTGTGACCCGAGGCAGCCTCACACCTTCGCGGACATGTACACGCTACTGCCCTTCTTCCGACAGTCCCTCGCATGCCTCGTCTGTGGTAAGCATCCTGGAAACGTTAATTTATAATATAATTATATAATACTCGCTCTAACAATCTTCTGTGTAACCACACTGCAAGATTGCTTTCGTACCATGGCTTAGTTTCATTTTACTAATTGTTTGGGTGTTTCGTAACCTTACTATCCATATTGATTGAAGTGTCCGTGGGCGTGCGTGTGCTCACAGCAGTTGACACGATTTTGTCGTGCTCACCACCGTGGTCTCCTTAGCAACCGTGGCTGAGCCCCAGTCATCTGCCCTCTTGTCAAGACAGATGACTCCTCTGTTGTTGTGTCTACTGCAGAGCCATGTGTTTCCTATTCATGCTTTATTTCCTCACTCCGCCTAGCTAATGGAATATCAACACATGCACAGCTTGCATTTCGAGATGGGTAATGCTGACAGATTTATATTTTGTCAATATTTCTAACCTCTGCCGATCTTGTAAGGGTGTTTTTGGCATGATTAATTCTGCCTTCATGCAATATTTAAGTAATGAGAGCATGATGATTACACCTGTTTGTTTGTTTTTTGTTTATTTCAATAATCTGGGACAGATAAGGTCAGAAAAAAGTCCAACAAACACCAATATTTAAGGTATGGAAACAATTAAAATCCCAGATGAGCCACAGGTCATTATATTGGTTGTTATTTTCCTGCTCTGCATGAAATTCATCTGCCTGTACTGAAACAATTGGTTAATAAATTATTTTTTTTTAATTGACAGAAAATTATTCTGCATACATTTTGAAAATCGATTGAGATATTTGTTAACCAGAAACTCCTCAAGCTTCTGATTTGTAGGTATTTGCTCCTGGTCTCTGTTTTTTTATTATTTTAAATCAAATATCTTTTGATTTTGGACTGTTGGTCAGTTAAAACAAGATATTCTAATGGTAATTATAACTGTTTCTAAATAGGCATGACAGTGAATAAAACTACTTTAAAGGACTCTGGTCAAGCTAGTTGATTGTGCCATTGTTTTTGTACATAAGTGTAAAGTGGATAAATGCAATGGATTAACAGCTGTCTCTTGTTTTTGTCTCAGGTAAACTCCTCCAGGATCCTATTTCCCCAACACATCCAGAGTGTGAGCATTATGTCTGCTTGGGCTGTAAAGGCCAGAAGATGCAGATCAAGCTATCATGCAACCGATGTAAAGACTATTCCTGCTTCCAGGAGAACAAACAGCTCTCTTTGCTGGTGCAATCCTACAGGAAGCTCTGCCTCTACGTAACTCATTCCCCATTGCTGCAGTTGATCAGCAGCCATGTAGGAGGGTCTCCAGAGGTTATGGCCTTGCTAGAGGAGGTGTTAATGTCTCATGAAGAGGAGATGGAGGTAGAGGACCCAAGCCTAGCACAGGAGGATGCAAATCCTTCAATCCATGAGTCCCTTACCCCCACAGAAGCACCACCTGCTCCTGCAGAGCTCTCAGCTGTACCACAGAGCTCCTCCTCTGACCCTCCCTGTTCCAATGTACCACAAGGATACAATGGAGAACTGCTGGAGGACCTGGATCCTTCGTCTCCTGAGCTGGAAGTATGCGAATTGGTAGAGGAGCAGCCACAGGCAGGCCTGTCTGTGTCCAATGCTGGTTGTGGTGGTCTTGAGCTGAGTCTGACCACTGGACATTTAGCCCCAACACCAGGCACTGTGTGCTCACTCAGGGATGGGGAATCTAGCAGCAGGAAGCTGGAGGAGGGGGAGGTATTGCTTCTCAGTGTGGAGGAGGTGTTACAGACTTTGGATCCCCTTCAGCCCAGTCGTGATTCTCCTCATTTACAGCCAGAAAGAACGCACACTCACACACACATAACCACGGACAGAGCACACGCTCAAATGTACATACAGCTGGACGCAGCTCACAACTACACACAGATTCGAACAGACAGGACTAACACAGTGGCAAGCCATGGTGCTCATATACACTCATCCTCCTTCGATCCTCCTCTAACCTCTAAGCCCCCGCCAGTCCGCCTTAAACGTAAACGATCTCGTTCAGAGAGTGACAGAGAAAAGGT
Source organism: Hollardia meadi (assembly GCA_037974645.1). Lineage (NCBI taxonomy): Eukaryota > Metazoa > Chordata > Actinopteri > Tetraodontiformes > Triacanthodidae > Hollardia > Hollardia meadi. Next base: position 3,301,325 of record JBBPCS010000374.1, on the reverse strand, counting down.
AAAACCTCTCCCTATCGCCTCCATTCTGCAGGGCTCCTCCTCCCACTTACACACTCCAAACCCCTCTCAGACACTGCACACTCAACTACCCACACCCTCCTTGACTGTACCAGCTCACACATACTCGTCCCTTCCTAACGGGGTGCCTCCGAAGCCCAGTCGCCCTGCGCCAAACCACAATAAAAGTGCCAGGAAGCATGTTGATCCTGGCCCCAAGAAACCCCATGCAAAGGCCCGCAGTGGTGGAGGCTCGAAGACCAAGGACGGAAACAAAGACCAGCGGTTGATGCCAGGTTGCCTTGTGCCCCCAGCACCTGTCAGGCCTCCATATAAGAAGCCGGTGGAGAAGAAAGGCTGCAAGTGTGGCAGGGCCACCCAGAATCCATCTGTGCTGACCTGCAGGGGGCAACGCTGTCCCTGCTACTCAAACCGCAAGGTGAGACTATGACCATTGCATGTGTTTGGCAGTCAATTTTTCATTAGTTTGACTGACCACAGGCTAAAATCTTCTATTTAATCAGCACTTGAGAAGTGTAATGGGATTATTACTGTTGTAGCCAGTTTTATTGTAGCATTTGTCCCAAAAACTACCACCTGTGATTTATGTGATCTGGAAACAAGACTTGATAATGTCACAGTATTTACAAATTTAGATGTAAATATTTACTGAAATAAAACAATTTTGAACCACATTTTTAAAAAAAAAAGAAGAACAGATGTCTAAAGTACCCAAATACTCTTCTTATTCAATCCTGATTACTTTCTCAAAGTTACTCTGGGTTAAATAAGAAATCATTTTTCAGCTTTTATGTGATGTTGGTGCAATATAAATAGACAAATGACTCCTTGTCTATTTTTTGTCATCTGTCTCAGGCATGCTTGGATTGTATCTGTCGAGGTTGCCAGAACTCCTACATGGCCAACGGTGAGAAGAAGCTAGAGGCCTTCGCTGTGCCAGAGAAAGCCTTGGAGCAGACGCGGCTCACACTCGGCATCAACCTCACCAGCATCACAGCAGCTGCGGCGCTCCGCAACCCGGCAACTACCAGCATCCGTGCGAACACCCTCCTCAATGTCGCCACAGCAACGGGGACCCCCGTGACCACAGCCTTCCTGTCCCCCAGCCCCCCGCAAGATCCCAACTATGAGGACAGCCTGGAGCTACTGATTGGATGAGAGGCTGGGACTCCAAAAAAAAACAGACAGCTTGGTGCTGATTGAATGTGATGGCTGATCATTGTGTCTGTCAGACAAACCTGTACCTCCCCACCTCCAGAGGGGAGGCAATCTAAGGCAGCTATGGGTCTGTCCTTTCCCTTCACCTGCTCTTCTTCTGTGTTGGAAAATGCTGAGTAGTAAGAATAGCATGGGTGTGCCAAAGCCTCCTGTATTGTGCCTGTGTGTTGGTGTGTATTATTGCCTGCCTGTAGTTAAACACTTATACTCGGTTCCAAGGCTATTCTGTACTTCAGAGGTGCTTTTTGTTCATAGCCCACAGACATACTGTAAGAGGCAATAGGAACCCATACCAGGTTTTAAGTTTTTTTTAATGTGTGCACACAAGTATAGATTTGAGTGTGTGCGTACGCGTGATTTTTGGTGCATAATGTTAACAAAAACAGCATCATGATATCTCAGTCACCTTTCACAGCATTTTCCATGTTTGAGTATTACTCCATGTATGTTTAAGAAATGCATAATTGGTATAAGGACAGCCCTTACTAATCCTTAACCCTTGTATGTGTTCACACCTTACTTGTTTATTCTGACTAAACTATGGAGAAGTTCTGTCTCACACAAGACTGTATGCCTTTTCTATCTCATTAACTCACTCAATCCAAGTACTGATAATGAATTTGTCTTAATGAACTTGACTGATGCAGGCATTGTACAGGCAGCAAGATAATGTCAAAGCACTTGGCTGGCTCCACGGTTTCTGTGTATGTGCGTGTGTGTGTGTGCGCCTGCTGAGATTTACTGTAATGTCAGTAGGGAGGGGGATTGTAAGCAGCGAGCACTTAGACTGATTGACTGGCCAAATTACAATAAAACCACTCTTGGTTACCATAGCAATAGAAGCATCAACAAGGAGCCTCTCAGCTCTGATGCACACACACACAGTTGTTTACAGTATTGCCATAGACTATAACTGTCTTTTAAAATATTACACCGTTATGTTTTGCGTGTGGGATTGTACATGAGTGTGTGTTTAGATAAACTGAAGCCATAGGTTGTCATTAACAAGACAAAATATCCGCGTGCGCATTTCTTCCCCTTGTAGTGTCCTGACTGATTAGAGACCAACCCAGAGACTATTTTTGATACCAAGTGTTTGAGATTTGGTTCCACTGTCTTTTTTTGTGTGTGTTTTGGTTAAAGCACCTTGAAACCCTCCGATAACTCAAGAGGCTGTGTATTGTCTGTGTCTGTGTTTACTGTCTCAGCTGTAACTACAACATGTCTGTCAGTCCAGTCATGGTGACCAAAAAAAGAGAGTGAAGGAGAGAGAAAGAGAGGACTCGGGCAGACCAAACAAACACCTTGGTTCTCCACTCAGACCAGGAAGTCGCGGGTGGATTACAATATGATCAGCATCTTCCTGCGTGTATGTGTCTATGTTTCAAAATGTATTTCTGTTGGGCATTACTTGAACCCTGATTAGTTTTTGGTATTTTTTTATGTAAAAACTTGTTTGAGGAGTGACTCTTATTATTGCTTAAACATTCACTGCCATAATATGGAAACATGTAATACAATATGAATTAAATGATAGTTTTTTACTTTTTCAGTTTTGTATCTTTTTGTGTAGAGGCGATATCCGACTCAAGTTTGCTTTAAAACTTGGTTTCAGCAGACGGGTGCAGACCACGGTGGCTCAACACATTAACTATAAGTGAACATAGCAGTGGATGGAGATTTGTGGTGGTGGCTAATGGGCTTTTTCCCCCTTCTTGTAAAAGCTAGGAAGAATCTGGAAAGTTATGTACGTCAAGGAAAAGGAGAAAAATTGGACTGCTTTATACCGTCAATCCACTCTCATCCCCCATTCAATGAAAAGTGAGAAAAACCTGAAAATAGACCATTCTTTCCTCACCTCCGTCATGATGCATTATACTTAGCTCCAACTAAAATCTTCAGATTAGTAAAAAATATAAGACTTGAGAAAAGTGAAGAATTGTGCAATCAAATCTGTACAGGAACTTTGAGTAAAACGGCTAGCTAGCAGCTCTGAGGCTGTACACAGGCACAGTTTGAGATAAACTTCATCATGCTCACAACGGCAATGCTAACATGCTAATGTTTAGCAGGTATAACATTAACCATGCTTACCATCTTATTTTTTAATGTGTTGGCATGCTAACATTTGTTCCTGAGCACCAAATACAAAATGATGAGAATGTCATTTAGTTTTGCAGGCATTAGGTCCTAAACTAAATTATTGGACATTGAGCTCAAGTTTTAACCTGATGATGGCGCCAAATGAAAAGGCAAGGTATCACCAAAGCTTTTACAATTTAATAAACGTCTGTACCAGATTTTCTATATAATCATCCAACAGCTGTTGAGAGATTTCATTTAAATGTCAACTACATGGTGGCACTAGACATAAAGTCATGTGTCAGTGAACCATGAATGTCTGCATTTTCATGGTAATTCATTCTTTTAATACTAGTCCATTTATACGTCGGTACTTTTCTTGAAGGCTGCAGGACAATGTGATCCACACATTCATTCAAGAGGAAATGCAACCATAAGTACTGTAAACAGCGAACAATTATCGTCATTCATATTAAATATCTAAAATCTTGGGGTTTTTTTTATACATGTACCCAAAAGTAATTTTTTGGCCATGACAACTAGACTGTTTGACCTGCAGGCACACTCTGTTAATAATAACCCAATAAAAGTCATTCACACATGAGAGCACAACATTTAATCTGCATCGAGTGCAGGCCTACTGCTCCAAATGCTGTGTGCAACTTGTAGTCCATGTTTGCTCTGTTATTCATTACATTCTGTTTACCAGCCTTAAAAACAGAGTTAATAACCAGTGTGGGGTTTAATTGTGAGTGCTGGAGCAAACACAGTAAATAGCTCTTCTTCCATGCCATTTGGGGTTGCTGAGAGTCTGCCACTGCAGTTCAGTTTGATCATATCCTTATAGCTCCATGGTCCCGAAGAAGTCCTTTGCACTCCTCACAGTCCATTCTTCTTCTGTACCCTCAGACAGCTGCTCATATTACCAAGCAAACCTCTGACATCTGGGTTAATTTATGTTGATGACTATATCAAGTCATCACAGTCCCGGACACTTCAATCTGAGGTTCCCTCTCTTTAGCCCACGAGGAAGGCCCCAAAGTAGCTTGCCCTCCCGTCCATCTCCATGGTGCTGGCATTGCTGACAGTGATGAAGAGGCGGTCAGCAGGCTGTAGAAAGGCAGTACCGGCCTGATGCAGGGAGAAGAGACCGGGCTCCTGGCCCCGAGGCCAGCAGACACTCCGGGACGATTTCATAAGCAGGATGGGCACCGTGTAGGAACTCATCTGTGGGTCATATCACAAAAACAATGCAAAAACTTTCATAAACAAAGAATTGCATTATATTAGCACAAAACATTGAATTATAAGCATTATGTCTTTCCGATTCCATCTGAAATCAATATCTTCATTTCTTTTTGTTTGCACTGACTGTATATGAAGATGGACAACATGAGAGCTCCTCAAAAGTGAAGCCAAAACATCTCGATCGCCCCCTGGTGGTGGGCTGCAGTATAGGTCATAAACTCTTCCCCCTCAAAAATATCAAGTAGGACATGGGCCAAAGTAAAAACTCAAAATACACCTTAAATAAATTTTTCCCAAAGATGCTTTCTGTCATGTTAGGTAGTTCTTATCAAGCTGATGTATGTTCAAGTGTTCATTTTTTCTGATCAGTTTGGTTTTAATTAGTTATTTGATGCTATAAAAGGGTTTAACATCATGATTGACAGCTGAGCCCTGCTCGTGATTGAGCGTGTGGGTGTATGGGCGGGAACTCCGCGGCCCAGTCCCAAATGTGCAAGATGGCAGCGCCCATATCCGGGATATTTTGGCTTCGTTTTTGTACAATGGGAGGAAGTGGAGACGCACACACACACACACACACACACACGTATAATAGGCCCACAACACAGAAGCAAACCTGGGAGCTAGATAAAGATTTTGGCTTAATCGTTGGGCGGGCAATTTTCATTCATATGAATAGGCGCCATCTTTGAATCTGGTATCCACCTCATATAATACATATTCAATCCCACAAAGCTCTGATTGGTCAATTGTGTCTCGAAACATAGCCGTCAAAGGGCAAAACACCGGAGCTTACTTACAGCTGCCAATTATGCCGCCCATATTTTTAATTGTAACTTTAAAAGGGTGTGCCAAGTCAAACCTTCTTGTAGATATACTGGACAAGCTGTGCTCCTTCCTCTTCCTTTGTTTCCACTGTCTCTCCATTCGCCTCCCCGTCTGTCTCCCCAGTGGAGGACAGTCTGAAATAGGTCTGGGCATAGATGTAGTAGAGGCCTGCTTGGGGCACCAGCAGCTCTCCCGCCCTCAGCTCCATGTTCTGCAGGAAGGACAGACCTCTCTGGCCCTCCCACGCTCTGATTCGCTCCCCCAGGTAGCCCCTGCTGCTCCGCAAGCCTGCAACAGAACATAACACACACACCAACAAGCAGAAATGCGCACATAAACACAACAATTAAGGCAATTCAGTCATTTTAAGAGCCGTGTGTTGATAGATAGATAGATAGATAGATAGATAGATAGATAGATAGATAGATAGATAGATAGATAGATAGATAGATAGA
>JBBPCS010000374.1:3279696-3295376 GCA_037974645.1 Hollardia meadi | reverse complement strand
GTGTGTGTGTGTGTGTGTGTGTGTGTGTGTGTGTGTGTGTGTGTGTGTGTGTGTGTGTGTGTGTGTCTGTCTGTGTGAGACCTGAAGTGAGACCAGGAATAAAGAATTGAGCTGCAATGTGAACTGCGTTTCCTGCTGTTGGCACGATAACCCTGGGAGCATTGCACCCGCCATTCAATAAAAGGGAAAGGGTTATGGCCATGGAGGTGACATTTGGCAGGCATGATCTAAAGTGAATGTGTGTATAATCATAGAGACCGGGAGGGGGAGTCGGCTATTTCGTGTGTGAGATCAGGTTCAAGTTTAACCTTTTGTTGTCCCAGTAGTGGACTGCTCTATTAAAAATAACATTATGTAAAAATATAAGGCTGACATGCATAACAACAGCAATTGCAATGCATGAATTATTGCAATAATCTACTTACAGTTGTTGAAAATCTGATTTCAAAATCTTTTAGTGGAAAAATAAAAATATGTGTGAATAATTTTAACATGTAGCATGAAAACCTAATGCATGTGTGTGTGTGTATTGCCGCATGTGCATCCGTGTAAATGTGCGTGAAGTCTGCCCGGTGCCTGAAGCAGAAATAAACGGGGAATCGGTTGCTATATTTAGACAGATAATTTTACCCACAGCAGACAGCCACTTTTACTGAGCAGGTGTGTGTGTGTGTGTGTGTGTGTGTGTGTGTGTGTTTAGGAAGTTGTTATGTTCACACTATTCAACTTCTCTGGAAGACTGGAAGAAGCAGTTCCTGTTACCCGAATCCATTGAGGCATATGTGCACACACACACCGTCACACAAATCACATGCCTGACAAATCAGACACATTCATCAGTGCATGCTAATTAAACCCTTTAGGAGGGCATGTGTGCATGTTCAATATGTATGTAACAGTTGGGACAAAGGCGACAGTTGTTGTTGGGACGGCTGATCCTCTGCTTCGGTCCCTCCGCTCTTCCCATCATGCATGTATTTGATCCATGCCGTGAAGGCTGCTAACTCACCTGTTCCTGTAGCAGTGGGGTTGGATTAGGTTTGTGCAGTGGGTGGAGGAAAGCACTTGCAGACATAACAGTCAACATGCACTGACACGCACCTGTTGCTCAGCCCCCCTTAGAACTCTACCAGCTTTTCTGCCTGTCTTTTCCACATTCATCACACCCTGTCGCCTGCTTTTTCTCTCCTCCTAACTGAGCATCTCAGTTTAGTTTTTTCTGTTAAGTGGCCTGTTGTTTCTTTGATTTTAATAATGAAAAAACTTTAATAATTGATTTGTTTTTATTTGGCCACATGGTGCCAGCTGAGCAAGTTGTAAATACAACACTGACAACCTTATAAAGTTCATGTGGCAAACATACTGTAGTAGCAAACAGCTGCCTGTTCACACATCCAGCAGACACAGAGCAACATTAGCATTTATTTTGAGTCATGTGTCTGGCCACTTGATGAATGTCTTTTTAACTATGATTCGGTCTCAACCAGCTCCTGGGAAAAAATATCTGGCTCCTTATCTGCTGCAGCTAGTTGGGTTTATCAGGGGTTCTTTGCTCAAAGCAGCTGCTTGCTTCAGTTCTAGAGAGACAATAATGTCAGAGTCAGGTGATTATTCTCTGTGTACTCATTTTAAACACAATATATAATATTATATTATATGATATAATATAATTAATGCATTACTTTTATGTACAACACTTGAATAAACACATTATGTTTATGTAGAAGTTTCCCTTAACTTTATATGTAATACTTGAATAAACGCATTTTACGCAGGGTTTAATGAGACAAAGTTATTTAATTTATTCACATTGACTCAAAATGAAAAAAAAAAATATTGCATGAAATGTGACCATTGAATTTATGTAATAAAATTGGATGACATTTTTTTAAAAGTCAACATTTTGGGAATGTTATTTTTCATATATAATGCAAATCTTATCTTTGTATATCTTATTAACAAATCAAACATTTAAATGAAGTTGTTGTGTATGAAGGTGACTTCAGAACTGACCCACACATCACTAGTGACATTCTGCATCCTTCCCATTGGGAACATCTCGTCCCACAAGTCGTTCTCACGTCACCTGAGCGGACTGCAGCTACTGTCCCACATACTGTAGTGGAACATCTCAGAATCGAGTTGGCTCCCACACTATCCACACAGTCTTCCTGTCCTGGTGAATTAGCCGTTTTATTTGCTTCGCCGTTGTGCCAGCTTAAGTGGTGGATATTTCAAAAGCTCGAGTGAAGTTAAACACTCAAGAAAGAGGCTGGTTTTAGGACCAAGCAGAGGCTTTTTTCAGAAGGCAGGGTTACACCGACTGTCATTCAGACAGAAAAAGGGCACACAGCTGCCCAACAGCATCTGTTCTGGCTCTCTTTACACACGCACACACACATCTCTTTACACAGAGATTTATGAGGGGATGCAGAGGAAGTGGTGGGAACTAACTTTGCAGTGATCAGACTGCGCAGGGAGAGAGAAAGAGAAAGGGAGGGGTGAGGGATTCAACATGACACGGAAGGCTGGTGAGCTGGCAGTTATCAGATCGTGCTCATTTGTTGATAAATGCAAGATAGTGATTGTATATGTTTCCCCCTGCAGCACTGAGGTGAGAAGTGGCCAGAAACAATGTGTGTCAGTGTGTGTGTGTGTGGGATCGGTATGTGACCTTGACTTTAGTACAAAGTCCAGTTGTTCCAAAGAATTCACATCGGGCGTACGGGGAGCTGAAAGGAGTTACCCTAAAACTCATGGTGACTCACTTATTTTTCTGGGATATCGGTCGCACACAAACACATTTGGAAAATTTCTATGTCTACTGTGAGAAAGCAGCGGCACTGAAACACATGGCCAGCAAGAGGAGAAACTCTAATGGATGAAGCATCACAGAAATATAGTTGAAAAGAAGAAAATATTTAGGATATAGATAAATAAACCGTGGATAGACAACATGTCTCGCTGTTGTGGGAAAAACTAGTTTTTCTGAAAGTTTTTCAAATCTTTAGTTCCTGAAAAGTTTTCATTCAACAGCAGTGATGTATTCGGGTATATATACTGTAGATCCTTCTGTTTCATGAGTTGCCAAACTCATGGCGCCTAGTCTAGCACTAGAGGGCACTAGACTCCCCATCTGCGCTGCTCTGAAATACGACCACAGTAGATTCTGTGTTCCCTGCACCGACAGGTTCTGAGAAATCAACGGTTTCCCGTCCTTTACCAGCAAGCACTCATATACATGGTGCAGTATGTGTAAACAGTTACATGACAGACATTTGGTGTAGTGTCTTATTCTTGGAGAGATTTTAGCTGGGTCAAGTTCAAAATAGGTCACACCCGTCTGTCCAGAGGGATCCCTGCTTCCTCAGGATCAGATTGGCGTTGCTTGGCACTGAAGGGGGCACTGGCCCGCTCTGGAATTGCTGGGTGAAAGGGCAGAGTATGTGTGCTTCCTGGCAGATTTTGTATTGGCAATTTAGACACTGATGTGTACTATCTATTGATGTGCCATATAGGCTAATTCATCAAAGAGTGCAAATATGTCTACACTTTTACTTCCAAGCTTATAGAGAGTAGAGCTAAAATGATTAGGTGCTTAATTGATTCGTCAATTGACAAAAATCCATTGTCAACAATTTAGATTATCAAATATCTGCTCCCCAGTTTCCACCTTTTTAGATATGAGGACTTGCTGCTTTTCTTCTTGTGATGTTCTGACGAGGATCTGCTCCTCTTCTTTCTCTTATGTAATACTAAACAGAATATTTTGGGGTGTGGGACAAAACACGCTATTTGAAGACATCATCTCGGGTGTGTGTGATGGGCACATTCCTGTGCAGCCCTGTTCTAGGTTGTGATGAGAAATTTTAAGGATTTTCTCACATTTTATAGTCCAATCGCTTAATGGGTTACTAAATGAATAATCGATTGACAATCATAATTGTGAGTTTCAGCTCCGGTCATGAGTGACTCTCCATGCACTCACTGATTTTGAAGCTCGAGCAAAAGGGAGTGCTGCTTGAAGTCTCGAGCACATCCAGTGAAATAACCGTATGTCAACAGATGATACAACAGGTGCTTTGGCTGCTGATTCATCACTCCTCCCCAAACCGCTTCTATGAAAATATTTCGCCTTACTTGTTCTTTACACACATGCTGAAGCACCGTTTTAAGCTTTGTCTCTTCAGTAAAACTATTTCAATCAGATTCAACTTTGAGTTGTAACTTCCCGTTGGCCAACTGTAGTCAAAGGCAGGGCCCGACGAGGGTTCAGATCCTGCAAAACACTACACACAGATATGCAATATGGCTGAACCGCCTCTCTACCCTCCACCCCCAACCTAATGCTCAGGACAGCCGTTTTGCTCTGTATGTGTGTGTGTGTGTGTGTGTGTGTGTGTGTGTGTGTGTGTGTGTGTGTGTGTGTTGCCAGACTCCGGCATGGCTCATGTTTCTGAGTGCAGTTTGTCAGAGCTCAGCTTGGAGCAGCAGGCACCAGTGAGACTACACCAAATACACACATCCAAAACTGACGGGGGGACACCAGAGGTTTTCTACCCCAGAGAGGAAGCTGATGTTTGGGGCTGCAAGTGGCCATAAAACAGCCCAGTACCATGGTTCTGCCTCACGGCCTGCACAGTGGCGCGGGCATCTTAAGGAGCATCTCTTTGCACAGATACACCACTGGATTATTGCTTTGGAAGCCTTTACACACGAGTGGAGCCTAGAGGAGGACCTTTTTTTGAGTGATTATAGGGCATTTTATCTGAAATCACACTCATGCTTTTCTGAGGTGTTTGGCCATTTGTTTGGTTAGTGGATATCTGAGCAGTTAAGTGGACTTCTTTACTACAATCCACTCAATTTCCTTGTTTGGTTGGTCCATCGCCGTGTCAGTAGCCGCACCGGTGGCCGTGTCTGGTGGGGGGTTGTGTGTCTTTGCCCCCACCATGATGATCAAGGAGACGTCGTTACGCCGGGACCCTGACCTGAGGGGGGAGCTGGCCTTTCTGGCCAGGGGGTGTGACTTTGTCCTCCCCTCACGCTTCAAGAAGAGACTCAAGTCCTTCCAGCAGCAACAGGTCAGTCAGTGCAGTGAGCAGGATGGACGGGGTCCAAGTTTGGACGTGCAAAACTCATGGCAAATGGCAAACTCATGATAAATATACATCAAATCCTATCTCTTTCTTTCTCGTCCCTCTCTTTTACACACACATGTTCTCGACACACATGAGCATGTACGGCTGTTCATTTATTAGAAACACACACATACAGTAGATCCATCTGGTCGCTCCCATACACGCAGAGTGACATGCCAGGGACGACAAACTATTCTGAGGCAGATACCAGCAGGTTATTAATAGGGCAGGAGGTGCAGGAATAGAGTGATAGAATGAACTCTGTGAAGGAGAGTGGGAGGGGGCGGAGGACACTACAGCTGTCCTGCTCAGTACACACACTTTGGAGGCCAAACACACTGGGCACCAGGGAGCTCCTGCTTGATGGCACTGAGTAGTTTTGATTTAAGCAGCATTCATTAAATTCTTGATTCAGGTTGAGGTTGACCTGTCATCATCTCACCTTGTGACTACTGTAAATAAAATAATTCTGTCCAGGGCTCCTCCTGAGGACAGTCCACAATGTATGGGTGCATTTAAAAACATTTTTTTTCTTTTGTCTCATGAAGTTCCACGAAGGTTGGCTTGAGTTGGGTCTCCAAAGATGGCCGCTTGGAACTCACTGAAGCACTCTCCGTTTCTGCTTGCCATCTAGTAAAGAATACAATCTCAAATGTTGGAAATATTGTGAAACAAATAGATATTTTTGAGGACCAACTCTTCCCAATCTAAGACAAATTATACTATTTTCTTATGCATTCATTACAGCAAACTTTCCAGAAGCCTTTTTTTGTAATCCATAGTGTCTGCAAGGAAGGCAGGAATTACTCAAACCATAATAAGTACAGCAGTACTGTTGGTATGTGTGCTGCTTATTTTGCCTTAATAGTTAGTTAAGGTTCCAGAGATTAAATTAATAAAATTAAACCCAGCATAGTCTTGGCTGCTACAGCCTTATGCCACCTGGAAATTTCCTCACCAGCCATTTAAATCCGTCTAAAGTGCTGACTGTAAAACAAGTCTCTTGTTGTTTGCATGCATGTTTATGACTCAGTGGGAGTTTCCACCACATCCCTTACATGGACCCTTTACCCACGTAAAGTGAAGTTGTGTCTTGTCTACTGTCCTGGGGAAAGTACTTTGAATACTAATTTAGTTACTTCCCATAAAAAATGAATATGTAGTTGAAAGGTAAAGGAGTTAAAGGTAATTTATACGTTCAGGTCTGGATCATGCAGCAAGGTGTTTCATTGTATGGTGTGTTTAAAATGCAATGCAAGAGTGGAGCTCTGATGTGGAACAATAAGCCACATCAAGCTAGACTGTGGTGTCTCAGTCATTAACATAATGCAAGTGTTATTTTTTTTTAACCTTTCTACTTAGTTTGCAAACCATATGAAAGAGAAGGTCATTTAACACTGTTCTATGAGTGATTACAGATTAAAGGAATTGCAAATGCGAGGTGTAAAATAAACACCACATGCAGGTAATCGCCCTTAACCCTGCTTGCCCATTCCCACACATGATCTCCCTTCTTTATTTTCAGGTCCAGTCCAAACCAGAGAAGAAACCAGGCACACCTCCACCAGCCCCCACACTGGCCACAGCCTCACCCACCCCCACACCGCGCTCACCCAGCCCTCCTCCAGCTCCTGTCATAGTCACCCCTCCTCCTCCTGCCATCAACATTCCCAGGTTCTACTACCCCCGCGGGCTCCCTGCCATGGGCCCAGTCGCCAACCACGACGCAGCCATTGCTGCCATCGAGACGGCCTTCACGGAGTTTGAGGAGGAGAAGGCTGACATATATGAAATGGGCAAGATTGCGAAGGTCAGCATTTGTAACACAGACAACACATAGTATAATAAAAGATTAAAAAGGTCAGCGTCGACATTTGCACTTGCAGTAATATGTGAGATTAATTGTTTTCATGTTTCAACTTGAGGTTGCCACAGATTCTGGAAATAGTTTCTTTTCTCCAGAAATCGTTGCACACATAGTGTCCTGGTTGGTACTGCTGTTTATGTGCTGCCACTCCCTTCTTCTAAGCAGTGTGATCAGCAATTCCAGGAAAACAAACGCTGCGGTAAAGCACGGTACACGATTGTTTTGCAGGGTAAGGTAATGGTAGTGTTGCTTGTGTTTCTCTTCAGGCATGCGGGTGTCCACTTTACTGGAAGGCCCCCATGTTTTACTCAGCGGGTGGTGAGAGGACGGGCTTTGTCTCTGTTCACTCCTTCGTTGCAACCTGGAGGAAGTAAGACACACCACTTTGTTCATCTAAGTCTTAGAAATATGATATTGTAAGTCAGGTTATAATGTTTCTCCTCTCCTCTCCTCTCCTCTCCTCTCCTCTCCTCTCCTCTCCTCTCCTCTCCTCTCCTCTCCTCTCCTGCAGGTTGTTGCACAGTTGCCACGATGATTCATCAAGGTTTATTTACCTGCTAGCCAAACCCAGCTGTAACTACCTGGAACAGGAGGACTTCATTCCTCTACTGCAGGTGAATGCTTTAGCGACATGGACCAATCGGATGAGCAACTCAAACATCACACAATCTCTTTGCTAAGTACATTTACTCAAGTAAAGTACTTCTACTTACTTGAGTATTTCCTTTTCTTGCCACTTTCTACTTCTACCACACTACAAGATTTTTGCATACAAATCATATGAAGAGCTCATTAATTAATGAATATTTCCAAATTTCTTACTATTGGTTGGACAAAACAAGCATTGCGAAGGTGTCACTTTGGATTGTGAGAACTTGTGATTGGCATTTCTCACTGTTTTCAGAGTTGTTTTCAAAAAACAACAAAAAACAATTGATCAATTCAAAATATTTAGCAGATTAATTAATAAGGAAAATAATGATTAGTTGAAATCCTGTAGAAAAAGCTACAAATTATCTCCACCTCAACCAACTACAACCAATCCTGCTTTTAAATTAATACATGAGTAATAATAGTAAAATAACATTTTTAAATAACTAATTTTCCTGATCATACTTCTGTAAGTATACATACTATTTTTGCCGTGTTGTATTACTTGTTTTATTTAAGTACTTAACACGTGTCCTCTGTATTTACCACAAACCTGTATCAATGCTTTTTTCTGCTTCTTCCTGTTTGTGTTTGCCTGTTTAGGACATAGTGGATACACACCCGGGTCTCACATTTCTGAAGGATGCACCTGAATTCCATTCCCGCTACATAACAACGGTAAATGGCATGGAAAAATGATATCAGTGGTCCTATTTATTTTCATTATAGTAGTGTATTTTAGTGTAAAGATCAGCTCGCTACCATTTCTTCTCAAGCTTTTAATAGGTTGCTGAGTAGGCTGTAATGGAGCCACAGCTTATTATTATTATCCAAGTATAATTAAATCATACAGTGTTATACAGTATAAGTAAAACATCAGACATTGTTACATATCAATTTTGTCCTAGTAGTCACACGTGTATTGAAGGTCATAGGTAAACAATAATTTTACGAAAAGCAACACTATACTAGTGGAAGGAAACCTACTAAATACATTCACTTAAGTATTTACTCAAGCACAGTTTGGGCATACTTTTACTTAATTATTTCCATTTTATGCCATTTCATACTTTTGTCCTTTATCCTTTATATTATACCTATTGTACCTCCACTAAAGATATCTGACAGCTTTAGTTACTTTACAAATAACACATTTTACAGATTTTTCAAACAAGTCTTTGGATTAAGTCAAAATTATTAAATTGTTATTAAATAACATATGATAAAAGAAAAAAAATACGGGCAGTGCTGCACTTATGTCAGAAACATTAATAGCGTAATCAATCAAGTGCTGTTCAAGGATCGGGCCAAAGGTCAAATAAAGATAAAAAGAAACAGTGACTGTCTAGCTTACTTGTCAATGCTGTTAAGTCTAACAAGAGACCCAAGGCACTCTGACAGGAACACTATAACTTTGAAATCCTATATCCTTTGATGCCCTGATGAAGTCTCCTCTGAGTCAAAACACATTGGTTTATCCATGATTCTATTTATTTTCATTGTTCTATAACATATATGTATTATTTCATATATATGAAGCTATATAATTGCATAAAGCAGTTAAAACAAGCTCCACCTCAGCTAGCAAAATAATAATAATAAAATACTACTTAAATGTTAATGTATCAGTAATAATAATCCACTCATGAAATATAGTGATATAGTGTTTATTTATTAAGTAGTTTCACTTTTAATACTTTAAGCACATTTTTGCTAATAATACACATTTACTTTTATTCCTCAAATAAAATTTGAATGGACTTTAAATGGTCTGTTTTTACATTGTGGTCTTGTTGACTCAAGTACACCATCTGAATGCTTCTTCCAACACTGCACTGTGCAAAGCATTAAAGAGTCAAAACAATCAAAAACAGATTAGTATTAAATGTCAGTGGCTTCTCAGAAGGTACTCCTCCTACATTGTCATCAAAACTGCTTGTGTGCGCACATCTAGTAACATTAGCAGCAGTGTGCGGGTGGATGTGTGTGGGTGGATGGGTGTCTGTGCTTGTGTATGTGGATCGGAATATCTGCTACATGTGCATTAGAAGTCGAGGTTTATCTGTGCAGTGCAGAGATGCAGAGAAGTACACACTCCGGTGCGTCAGCGTGTGATGACGTCACGGAAACACTGATGCCCCCTATTGCCCGTAGCAGCAGAGGCACCCTGACCCTACTCATGCCCATATTAAGACACTTCCTTCAGTTAAGGCCAGCTGACCTGCTACTGTATGAGACATTAGTTGCCCTGGGAGGTCCATGTTCCAGGAAATGGGTGCTAATCCGCTTTTTACTAAGCCGAAGTGTTGTGTTTCAGTGACAGGGAGCCCGGATCTCACTGTTCCCATTGTATGCTAAAGACCTGTCTCACTCATGTTATGAATGAGGATAAAAATATCATGTCATTCATGTGTTGTTGTTAGGTCTCCCTCATAACAAGATGAGGAATAGGTTTAATAAGTCCCAATAACAGGGCTTGTATAGGTCACATGCAAGTTTCATGATGTTTTCATAGACTGTAAGTAGAGTCCATCCAGCCTGACGGCTCTTTTTAGACTCCAACTCCAACACATAGAAACATTCGTACCCTCTGCCATCTCTCAATTTCACTCTGGGCCGGTGACATTCAGGATCTAAATTCAAATTGTTTTTAAGATTTCATCTACTCACTTGTCTTTTTATTTATTTCTGTTTTACATTCATGATGTTTTCATGTTCTTTTATCTTGAGTTTTACTGTTGCACAATCAATTTTGGGGACAAATAAAGTGATTGATTGAAAACAGTAGAGGCAAATATCAACATAACTCCCTACTGAATTTTTATTTAGCTGTTACATGCAATCTTTGTTGATTCTATGTTTTTGGCGCTTATTCAATTGGCCTCAATTGGCTCTTTTTTTCTCCTCATTGTAAAATGTATTCAATCGTGCTGATCAATACCATTTGAATACTCTGTTATTCCAGGTGATCCAACGGATATTCTACGTGGTGAATCGTTCTTGGACGGGTCGTATCACCATGACGGAGCTGCGCCGGAGCAACTTCCTACAGACCTTGGCCCTGCTGGAAGAAGAGGATGACATCAACCAGATCACGGACTACTTCTCCTACGAACACTTCTACGTCATCTACTGCAAGTTCTGGGAGCTGGACACCGACCACGACCTCTACATTGACCCCAAAGACCTGTCGAGATACAACGACCACGGTAAGACCTCAAAGAGCAGAGGGTACATCTTTCCCAACTGAAATGCATCCATACCGGACACGTGGAGGTTATTCTATACATATTTAAATTACATCTGAAAGTATTCAGGCCTTAAGACAATACATAATTTCAAAATCAAAAACAAACATTTATGGTCAATGGCATGAAGTATCTA
This sequence comes from Hollardia meadi, assembly GCA_037974645.1. Classification (NCBI taxonomy): domain Eukaryota; kingdom Metazoa; phylum Chordata; class Actinopteri; order Tetraodontiformes; family Triacanthodidae; genus Hollardia; species Hollardia meadi. Next base: position 3,284,333 of record JBBPCS010000374.1, on the reverse strand, counting down.
AGGACAGAGCGTGCTGTATGCTGTACGGATTATGATTTGTGATGTATAAATAAAAGGTGAAGTGCTTTAATATGGATCGGATGCCCGGAAAGGATCAAAAGCAGAGCAAACTTTCCAATTTTCTTTGGAAAATTTGTGCGCAACACTGTCATGCTGTCTGATGTGAAATGCATTACACTGTTGACTGCATTATATGACCACTTAGCCAAATTTTAATTCACTACTTATGCAATCGACTCTACTGTATGTTTACAATAGTATCCATTTGTTTCTGTGTCTTCTTATTTTTCTTATTCTCTCCTCTGACAGCGTCCTCCAACAGAATCATTGAAAGGTTGTTTTCAGGGGCCGTTACTCGGTAAGTGGAAACACACACACAAACAAACAGAGGAGCTGATTACTTCACCATAAGTAGTGAATGTGAATAACACTGTCTCTCTTGTATCCAGGGGTAACGCTGTGCAGAGAGAAGGCAGGATGAGCTACGCTGAGTTCGTCTGGTTCCTCATTTCCGAAGAAGACAAGAAAAATCCCACCAGGTAATATACAGCGATTGAGCAGCAGTTTCACCGTTTCTTTCTCTCTGAGTGTGTCTAATTGTTGCATATCAGCCAGCTGTCACATGCTCTATTTTGCCATTTCTCTCTCCAGTATAGAGTACTGGTTCCGCTGCATGGACACGGATGGCGATGGTGTCCTGTCCATGTTTGAGTTGGAGTATTTCTATGAGGAACAGTGTGAGAGGATGGAAAGAATGGGCATCGAACCTCTGCCCTTCCAGGATTTGCTCTGCCAGATGCTCGACCTGGTCAAACCTGAGAACCAAGGTTAATGTCAGCGCCAGCTCACCCTTAGTGTTTTCTGTTATTTCTTTTCATTGGAAAGTCCAAACCTGCCTTTCTATCTGAATTTGACTTTTATGCATGTGTCTGTGTATATGCCGTTTTCTCCAGGTAAGATAACCCTCGGTGATTTGAAGCGCTGCCGGATGGCCCACATATTCTTCGATACCTTCTTCAACCTGGAGAAATACCTGGACCACGAACAGAGAGACCCATTTGCTGTGCAAAAGGTGTGAATTTGCAGCTCTTATTCAGCTATATTGCAGGAGCTGTCAATTTGAATAAGGGGTGTTAAATCGACAGTCAAACATGATGTGCAAGCATGAAGCAGAACACAGTTAAAAAAGGACACATGATTGAAAATTTTGTCTCACAAGTGATGAAACTTATTTTCCTTAGCTTAGTAATGTTGGGGAAGATGATGGGGATACAACAACATTTGTCTACTGACTGACTGTAAATATGTTTATATAAGAGCTCACACCACTCTTCGGCACTTATATTTATATATGCTGGTATCCTTAAACTTTTCAAAATACTACAGTGTCTTAGCTTCAAATATTTTTTACTATTCTACAATATTTTGATACGTCCTCCAAGTATCATGTATTTATGTAGTTTTAAAGCTACGTCCCTTATGTGCCTTGTTTTATTTTGTAAAAATGCACGAAATTCTCTCACTTTACTTTTGTGTATTTTTGTAAATGCCTGTAGAATACTGATAATGTGTATGTGTTGTTCCAGGACATTGATAGTGAAGGTCCAGAGCCATCTGACTGGGATAAATATGCCTCCGAAGAGTATGAGATATTGGTGGCAGAGGAGACTGCAAATGAACAGCTACATGAGGGGTACGACACACCCATCACACTTATCTATCAGTCGTTTTAATATACTGAGTTCTCTGCAGCTTTAATGTGCATTTAAACAAGAAGATTAGCTTGATTCTCAAGACAATAAAAATTCCATGAAGCAACACTTAACCAGTTCTACTATGTGCATTGTGTTCCCAGGTCATTTGATGATGACTATGAATCCGAGGAGCTTCAAGTCCCCGGAGAGATTGGGAATAAAATGGAAAAACTGGTCATATCCGACCTGTCAACATAAAACTCTTGCCTTGGAATTCATGGGCCTTTCTCTCTGAAAAACAAACAGGATCAAAGTGATAGAAGGTCCCTTTGGATGGTTGCATCAAAAAGCATGCATGTACAACTAAAGATAAAGAAAACAATTTTGGCATCTGTTTTTCCAAGACTCTGGAGGCTCCTCAGAAACTGACTCATTGGTTTTGTGTGCGTGTGAACGTAAACCAATACTGCTCTGTCTCTGGTGCAATAATGCGTCCGTATTCATACAGAAAACAAAGTCGCTGCCTCCGGCTCTTCGCTCCATTTGAGAGAACAAAGCAGTAAAGGGAGAAGGAGTGTATGATAAGCTCTTAAAGGAATCATGAAAAAAATACTGTAAAATAATGTAATAACCATTGTAAATTCTCTACTGACAATCCTGCCAGGAGACAATCGCCTGAATTCTGACTGTCACTGTGCTAAAGGCTGACAGACAGGTTGACTGTCAGCTACACAGATAGACTCCTTAGAGAAACTGGGATAACAGAATCGGATAATTATGGATAGTGACTGACTGCCACAGGCACCAGTCAGCTGCTAAATTATGATACATGCAGACAGACACTGCCATCAACACCAGCTTGTCACTGTGTTCCTTGTAAAAGGCAGTACAAGTAGTTAAACCTCCAGTCCCTTCAGGGAGGAAACATGCAACAGCTTGTGTGGTTGTAACAGCACCTCTCTGTGGCCAGCCTGTGCGACTGCACGCCATCGTCATCAGGCACGGGGTGCATAATGGCTGGCCAGTCTTTCCAAGAGGCTAGTTCAGTTCACTGCACAGCCTGAGCTGCTCTATTATTAGTGCAGCAATATCAGCGCTCCCCCTCTGGACTCCCTTTGAAATCATTTCTAAACCCTGGAGAAAAAAAAAAGTATCTGACTAGATGGACTGCAATATTACCAGCCATTCACTTCATTGTATTAAAACTCTCTGGTAGAGTTGCCCACACATGTCCACCCGTAACACTAATGATGCAAAAGCTACACATAACTGTGAATTGCTCCTGTCTCATTCAGTTATCCAGCACATCCCACTGTATCTCTCACATCCTTGTTGATTGTGCACAGTACCTGGTGATTACTTTGATCTGTTTTTGTCATTCATGCATCCATTTTTCTGTGTAGAACTCGCAGTTTGTCTATGAAACACTCTAATGTCCATGTCATGTCCATTCTCCCTGAAACACACATGCCACTAACGATGCCTCTTAAAGGGTCAGTTCACCCTCACCCGAACAAAACTGTGACATCTCTAGCGGTTTGTAGCCTGCAGATAGGGTTTGTTTTATTTGCCAAAGTTTTTTGAAATCCCTCTGTGAGATTTTTTTTCTCCATTGGAATGGAACTAAATGAAATTTAATTTGTGGCTCTTAGCACAAGGAGCTACTTTCTATTGAAGAAGACTCTTTATGTAAACTCCTGACAATGAATTCTGGGATTTTTCCACAGTAACAAGTCTGAAAAGATGCGTTGCTGTTGAATGTTCTTTTAAATGTTCCGATCTTTAAGCACCAATATATTTCATTTGACCTTTATTTTTTTGAATCCTGGGCAAACAGAATCCAAACTATTTACCTAGATAAGATATACTAAGTAAGATTTGTTTTTTAATTTGGGTAAACTGACCCTTTGAATCCATTATTTGCTGTGCTGCACTCACAGGGACAGGTGCAAGTATGTACACTGCCCTGACTGTGTTTGCTTGTAAATCACTGATAGAGGGGTGTGTTTTAGGAGCATGTGATGTGTAGCTCTCAGTTTCAGGCTGTTTATATGTCGAAAGTGTTGCCATGGGAACATGTTTCCAGCATCGGTGTCTGTGTGTGTGTGTGTGTGCGCTTGTATAACTCTTAATTTAGGAATGGGACAGCTCTTGTCTTCGCTGGCTTCAAATTCAGTGGCATTTACCTCCTTTACTGGCACTTACTGAACACAGACACACGTATACAGACACACCACACTATTGTTTGTTATAGTTTCTGCTCTATAGCCATTGTAAATGTGCCAGACTGTGTATTGAACTGTATTATTATAATAATAACAGTAATAATAAGCCATTATAGATATAACGGCTGATTTTTGATGCATATTATTTGTATTTGCTGTGCCACTGTGTGGCTCGGGATGGGGGGTAAATTATGTTAGACGTGTGCGTGTTTGTATGTCACATGCACGGTGGATTTCAATAGCAGAAGACGGGGGATACTCTGGAGGACGGATCCAACAATAACAAAAATATGAGATAAATCTCATATGGAGACCTGTGAGACTGATGTTTCACTGCTGCGGTCGAAGACAAGCTCACACACTCTTGAGGAGACCTGCTCATCAAGACGGTATTTATGAAGAACTGTTGAAGGAAACGGGTCGACGTCTCCTGTTGATAATTTTCTGGCTCTATCCAAAGTGTCCTGGTGCTCACACATGCAGCATCGGGCAAGGAGAGAAGCCATGCAAGACTTTTAATGAGACTTTTGAAAATACACCTCTACTGTCAGAGGTAAAGAGAAGACTTTTACTTGGATGTACTTCCTCTGTGCAGAGGAGACTTACTGCAATGTTTTCAAATCATGATGGTTAATGTATTGGCATGGGGTTTTTCTTTCTTTCTTTCTTTCTTTCTTTCTTTCTTTCTTTCTTTCTTTCTTTCTTTCTTTCTTTCTTT
>JBBPCS010000374.1:3216577-3244850 GCA_037974645.1 Hollardia meadi | reverse complement strand
ACACACACACACACACACACACACACACACACACACACACACACACACACACACACACACACACACACACACGCACGATCTCTAATTCTTCACTTGTTCCAAGTATATAGTGATTTTACAAGCAAAATCCATGTATATGTGAACAGGTGTGTATATGCCTATTTGATGCAAGTCCTCCTCAGTCTTGTATCACACTTATCAAACAGAGTTGGTTTCATATGGCTTGTATGACTGCCCCCTCATACATAAACACGCACACACACACACACACACACACACACACGCATCCTGTGTGATTTAGAGTTGACAGACGCAGATGGAGAAAGCAGGCCTCCTCTGGTTGGAAAAACCTCAACTGCAGGGATCACAGGGGGGAAAGACTTCCATTCCTCACACGTGTGTACACACACTCACTCCAACTCGCCCTCCTAACAACCCCGAGTGTCCAATAAATCACCTGTGGACACATCGTATCACCGGAGCAGGCCCGTGCGTGTGCGGTTAAAACTGTAGTCGTCCACTCAATGTCATGCTCAAAGAGGCTGTCGCAGGAAGCAACGTGAAAATATGTAAATAAACAGCTGTATCTGGTCTCCTATATGGCATCTGTGCCGGTCAAGTGAAATTAAACTGGAAAAAAAACCAACTACATCTTAATAGATCCAGCAGCAGCATTATTTAACAATAAAGCCATTACGTACATATGGCATCGTGTTCAATGGCAAGCTGCATGCGTGGCGACAAGAACACTGCTGACATCAGATCGTTTTGTGGATAAACATTAACAGGTGTAGTGATAATTGATAGAAAATGATACATAATCATGATTTGGATAATGGTTTCTCTGAGCTAATGCTTTTAGATATAATCAACATTGTTCTTCAGAACTGAACTGTCACAGGGGAATATGAGTCATATACTGTATGTCTTTTTGGTGATCCCCATTTTATTTGCTCAAGGTCAGGAATTCGTGACTAATGCTGGTCTGAAATGCTGGATAATTTCGTTTTTGTTTTTTTTTCCAAGGGGATGCGTTCATCATGACTTGATGAAATGGAATAGGCGGGTGCTGATCAAAACAAGTGTTGCATCACACACAACTCGCACACAACTCTATTACTCTATTTTGGGCTATTTCTGTGTTTGTTTTTTTGCCCCACAAAGATGACTAATTTACGATTTGGAATATATTCACAGACAACACGAGTGATTGGAGAGTCACAATGCATTCTACCAGACTTTTCAACCCTACATTTTCCAGTCTAGATGCAAACCTTTGCTGACCTGGGACAATAATGAGCCAGAGATTTCAAGATATAACAGTAACATAGCTTGTGGGATTTGAAAACCCCCTCATCTTGTCAGTCGACCGTTTCAGCAGCAGTGCCAAAATTGCTAATGTGCATCTGTTTTGAAACGTGGGATCGGGAAATGTTACTTTTCAGGAGTCAGAATCAAACTCAGAAATGGAGGATTTGTGAACACGGATTATTAGGACTTGACATGTGGCAAAAAAAATCCCCCCATTATCACTCTCCTACATACAAAAGAACTCTTGTGGTTGATGTTTTATAATTAATCTTTTTTTTTTCTCCCTGTCTGTTTCCACAGATCATGATTCAGAGGGGAAGCGTGTTCAAGACATGCTGTCTACAATCGAAAAACCACAGGTTGGTATGCATACCTCCTCCCACTGCTGCACACACACACACACACACACACACACTCGTACAAGGACACAAACCCTACTCGCTTATAACCACTTTCATCAATCATCTCTTGTCTGATGCAGTCATAGCTGGCATGAGTGTTAATATCTTTTCCATATCAGTTTCATGCTGTCTCTGTGATTAACATAAAAATCAGATGCATGCACAGGCAGTAATGACTGCCATGACACATTTACGCAGTCATTTTGAAGTCATTTCCAGGGCTGTAATAACCGTCACCGGGAAGTGTTGCTGATCATTGAAGCTCTGCGCGCCCTGGCCACATGAGGGCAGCATCTGCTCATCCACGCCGTCCACTTCCCTTCATGCCTACATCAGCTGGAAAACACTATAAACATTAACTGCTTTTTCCCATTCCCCAAGGAGAATGTGAATGAATGAGCTGGAGATGTGCAGACACGGTTTGGTAGAGAGGCATTGCTCACTCCCGGTTATAGCAGTTTGGTCAGCAGGCTGTGCAAATGGACCATTTGATATGTGAGCTTACGACGGGTTGAAATAGACAAGGGGAAAGACATGAAAAGAAAAGGCAAAGTCCGAGTTTTGAGCACTTCAGGAGATTTGAAGTTGATGCACTGTAGCGATTTATTTGCTCTCATAGCCTCAGATCACCTTGTCACTGATACAGCATGTTTGTTGTAGTCGAAACTGAAAAGAAAAGATGGAGGACAATTCTGAGTCCTCCTTGTGTCACTTATACCTATTTTGTGTCATCGTCTGCCACTTTTGGCACTCTATTATCCTCATGCATTTCTATAGGAGGCAGTTGTTTGGTATGGATATATGTAGGGCCAGACACTTGTGCAGACCTCCCCACAACAGCTAAAGTGCCTCGTGATGGACTCAGCTGTGCAGCAGGTGGATGGATGGATTCAGACACGGTAGCAGGTGTTGCCGAGGCAAGCTCATATGAGAAAGTTCTTCATTTAAAAATGTTCACAATATTACCATGTTCCTCTGCTCGTATCGTTTTGTTTGAGTACCGGTCCATTTTACGCTTTGTGCTTGAAGGAAGAAATAGCAGCACCACTTCTCACCTCAAATGCCTTGGAGCTCATAATAACACCGGCTTCATTTACATGCACATGACAATTTGATTACGGCCAATATGCTCAGTAAGGCATTACACCAATTAAAATGATTATGCAGGTTGCTTATTGTACATTAACATTCATTTTTCTTCTTTCTACGGCCCAAAGCCTAATTAATGGGCACTTGGCTTCAGAAGGAGTGTATGAAATAACAAGTAAATTGTGGGACACACTCGCCACTCTGTTGTGAGAAGGAAACGTCCGTCACCGAGCATACTGAGGCATGCTTTGCTCTTCCAGCTTTTGAGTTGGCCTGTCGTGTGTGCTGTTTGTCTTCAAAAGTTAAAAAAAAAACCAATCAGATGGTAAACTCTTGTTTAATTGATATATGGATATATTGTTAAAATAAACCTTTAATTGAGAGTCACAGTTGGATTAAGGGCTTTAAATGGTCTTCCATCGTGAGAAAAAGAAGCGACCTAATCTGAGTTGTCTGTCTACATGGGCTCTGCTTTACTCATATTCTGTCTAAATCTCGTTGTGATTGGACTAAAGCTGTACATGTACATAAATGCAGCCGTTGTATGGAAGTGCGAGCGTGAGAGAGATGGAGAGAAATCAGACTGCAAACAGTAAATAGAAGCCCGATGATGGATTTACAGTATCCTTACCACCTCACTTTTAGCGGTCTTTGCATAAGAGAGTCTGTCAGGCAAATCACTTCTAGATGACAAACAGGTCTCGGGGCCAAAAGGCAAGAGGACCGCAAACCCCTAAATGTTGCCCTTCTTTCTTCGTCTCTGTTTCTCATCCTGATTATATTTTCATCTCTTGTTTCTTACACCCTTCTCTTTCCACATTCTGTCACTTTGTCTTGGTCTTGCTGTCTTTGTTGCAGTTTTGCACGTTAATGTATGTATGTATCCACTGTGTTTACACAAGCAATGGCATTCGTAGAATAAATAGGACGACATCCATGTCTGTCTATTTTATCCTGTTCGTTTGTCTGTCTGTCTGTCTTCCTCATAGACTGTCTAGGCATGGTTGTGGTTTGCAGTGCCCTCAAGGCACATTCATTGCCTATTCGGTGGATACGGAGTCTGGAATAGCAGCAGACTGTGCTAAATCACAGTAAATTGGCTCACCCACCGTGTGCCGCAACTAAAACTCTCATAAACATCCGCACACTTGCACAGAGAGAGAGGCGCACAGTTAAACACACAAACATGTAGGCCCACTTCTCGTGTTTGTTCATTTTAATGTTCTGGTGCGTTCCCAGCATGATGTGCCTGAGCTGGAAAGAGCCATTGAATCAGGAGTAACGGTGTCGCAAAACATAGATGCACATTCACGGATTGGACGGATCACATACAAATAAAAATGCATTGCATTAATTGTCCTGTCTAATAACCAAATGCAACATGCATAAAAAATAATAGTGCATGGGTAACTGCGCTTGACGTCATTGTAAATATAGCATACTGTATATGTGATACAGTTAATGTCTGTCCTACAGGTGTCCAATGTGCAGGCGCGGGCTGCACGGCTGTCCTGGGCTCCCCCAGCAGGGCTGGTGAACAGGCATAGTAACGGGATGACTGTGTCCTGCTCCTTCGAGGTCTCTCTCTCAGATAAGGGACGAGACGGAAAGTATCGCCTTATATACAGGTAGGAAACACTCAAGAGAACTGAAAGAGTGCTGCACCTGCTTACAAATCACACAAGTACGCTGGTGTGACTGTTGCGCTTTGTGCGTGCGTGTTGCAGTGGTGAAGAATTGGAGTACCATCTGAAAGACCTAAGGCCAGCGACAGACTACCACGTACGGTAAGGAAGTTGCCATTTTGTTACATTCCTTTGTTCCCTAGGTTTTAGGTTTGTGGGTTTCCCCCATCTAAAGATTCTAGCTTCATCTGACCTTGTTTTGAACATTTGATGTTTGCTTAAGGGTGTCTGCGATGTACAACTCGGTTCGAGGCTCGTGTTCAGAGGCCGGCTCCTTCACCACACACTGCAGCGTCCCCGACGTCCCATTATCCCCGAAACTCACCCACCGCACCAAGAGCACCCTCACCCTACAGTGGAAGGTACGGGCACAGACATCTTCTTGTTCCGATGCTCCTTTTCATCTCAAAGACGTCTCGTGCAGCGATACGTGTCACCCCAATAAACACCACAGTGATTTGACATCATAATGTTTCTGTTCGCTTTGACGGCACATTTGCAAGTAGCTTATTTCAAATTAGTCTAATGCCGCCCGTGAGATTCTGTCTAATCTCACGTGTCTACCACGCTTTATTTGCACTTTGCCCAAACAAAAAGTCAACCGTATGTTTTGCTTCACCTGGCTCATCTTCTAGCTTGACTTTATCAGCCCCAAATCAGCTAATACAGAGAGATATTTTTGCATTGTTGCACAATACCATCAGGGCACACCCTTCTGACCTTTTCTGTAATCCATCCAGTAATTTTTACCCACTCACTGTCACTGATAACGACAGATAAAACCAGACAGGATATGAGGCCAATCATAAAGACACGGAAGGTGTTTTGTCTGTCTCTGTCAGATCCTTTTATCCTCAACTAATCTCCTCATATCTCTCTCTCTCTCTCGTCTCTTGTCTGCCTCGCTCGGCTCATTTCCCTGTCGTTCGCAGCCCCCAGGCGACAACGGATCCAAAATCACAAACTACCTGCTCGAGTGGGATGAGGTAAGCCTCCCCCTCTCTCTCCCTCTCTCTCTCGCGCTCGCTCTTGATCGTCGTCATCTGTCGTATTTTGCCCAGATGTCACTAAATGGATGTTAACATTCACCTCCTCAGACAAGATGTATTAAGATGTGTTAATTATGCCTCTCCAGTCCATGTCGGCCCCTACTTTCCTTCTCCTTTTAAGTACATTTTCACTCTTCATCTGTTTTGTTCTTTTACTCCTCTATTGCAATTATTCTCGCCCCCATCTTTCTTATCTTGTGTTGCTTTCATCTCTATCTGTGCATCCGTCTCTCCTCTCCCCTCTGCAGGGAAAGAAGAACAGTGTTTTCAGAGAATGTTACATTGGGAGCCAGAGACACTGTAAACTGACACGACTGTACCCCGCCTGTGGCTACACCTTCAGAGTGGCTGCGCACAATGACATTGGCACAAGGTACTGTTGCGACTTACTAAATGCACAAACACCCTAACCCTAACCCCAATTCGAGTGAAACCATTGGTCCTTGTTCTTATACTGTTGGAGCACAGATTTTTTTAACAGCTTTTCACATGACGACCTCACAGCCGGCACATAATGTGATGGGAGGTCTCAAAGCACGTTTTTAGTAACTACAATTACACCTAAAGGAACAAATTGTATCTCGTCAACCACAACATATGCATTTTGTTCATATAGTCCGAATACATCTGTACACCCCCACAATGACGGGCATGAGACAAACAAACATGTACCCGTCCACCTGTGGTTATTAGTCTGCATGTGACATGAGTCATCTTCCCTTCATTTTGCCTCCCCTCTTTACTGCGGGGAGAATCTCGCCTGCAGTCGGGTGGTGGCAGAGACAGGAGGAGGTGATTGAGGGCAGCGAGAGCGAAGGGGAGGAGATATTAGCTCTCTTGCTGAACTCAACAGCTGTGTTAATGCGTCCTTCAGCTTGATTTCCCCTTTGAAGCCACGGACACAAACACGCGCTCACATACTCGGCACACGAAAGCTTTTCATAACTTGCCATTTTACCTACTTGAAAAAAAGTTTTACAACCTCTCGGACCTCTGCTGCTGGTCATACATTCAAATTCTTTCCCTTCTGTAACTCTTAAATTAGCCTCCCACCCTCCTCTTCTAATCTTTTCTGTCTGCCCTTTGACACGTATATATTCTATTTTTACCTCTGTCACAGCTCTTCTTCTTCTTACTAGCTCCATTGGCAGCTCTCCACAGCCCCAAACTCACCTGCAACCCCTGCACTCCCTTGAAATGAGCGCTGACGTGGCCTTTTATTATTCGCATTTTCCTCTCCTCTCCTCTCCCTTTTTTTTTTTAAAAAAATGCTCCCGTCTCCTACTCTGTTGAGTTTGTAAGTCATGATGCACAGCCTCCCTTCCCTCTTGCACTGCTTTCCCTTCTCCCTCAAAAGTGATGACCCAGCAAGTCAATAATTTGCTTCAGCTTTTGAAATAAAACACAAAAAAAAATGTGATTATGGTATAAATTTGCGTTTGTTTTATGCAGTGGCTTCAGCCCAGAGGTGGTGTTTTACACCATGGGCACCCTGCCTGCTCTGCCTCTGGCACCGCGGCTGGTCAGGGCGGGAGTGTCCTGGGTGACCCTGGAGTGGGGGCGTCCTGAGGGCAGTCCAAGCGAGGAGCAGCTCAAATACACACTTGAGATCCAGGAGGACAACAGCGTGAGTACCACACAGCTCTAAACACCCATATTATATGAAAACATATAAAGTTTATGTTGGCCTGGGTTTTTTGTTTTTTTTCCATTACATTAACAGCGCTCATAGGTTTGAATTTGGCAGGAGCTACAAAATCCACAATAATAAAAATGAAACCTTAATTTGGATTTTGTGAAAGTTTGTCTGTGCTGTCACTAGAATTCCACATGGGAATAAAAAAGTCTACCAGGACACGATGTACTTTAAAAACGTAAATTTACATGCATAATGCATTGCAAAATACTTTCCAGAAATGTGCAGGAGATTCACAGCGCAGCAAATTCTATAGTACACAAGCACACACACACACAGAAACACGCCATATGATTCGGAAGGGAATTCTCACTATACTGCTTCACTCCCTCACACACGTAGCCATATAATGTAAAAGTCAACATTTATTGCATCCATGTGCCCAAAAATGTGCACTGATGCTAAAAGATCCAGAAAGTAACACACACACACACACACACAGATCTCATACACACACAGATTACTGACAGTGTATCACCCACAGGGAACAGACTTTCATCCAAAGTACACTGGAGAAAACTTGACCTGTACTGTACAAGGCCTGAAGAGGAGTACACAGTATAAATTCAGGGTAAGTGACGATGTCATGTGGATGCTCGCCTGTGTGTTGCTTCTGTAAGCGTAGAAGATGACAGTAGTGTTGCTGTTTTTTTCCTCCTTCTGTTTTTAATCTTCTCCCTTACTGTATGTTTGTGTCTCAAACACGCTGGGAATAATTTGAGATTTTGGGAAATGCACGTTCGATACCACTCTCATGTCTGTACGCTAAATCTCAATCTTTGGAGAGAGCTAGGCTAGCCGTTCAGCCATTTCCAGTCTTCATGCTAGGCTAACAAACTGTCTGCTGGCTGTATAGCTTCTATTTAAGTTGCTGTACAGACACGAGAGCGGTACGAATCTTCTCCACTAACTCTCCAGACAGTCTCTTTGGTGTGTACAAGGATGTAACAATAATTAACAAAAATAATAATAATAAAAAATAATTTTTTCACTTGAGTACAGCCTTTAACACTAGATTTACCTTGTCTGCCTTTTCATCTTTGGTTTTCTCCTTGACCACTCTCCAGTGAGATGTTCTCTTTCTTTTAAATGTAAATACTGTTTCCAAGGATACCAGCCTATCCATGTGTCTGTCAGTGGTAATACAACATCCATCAACTGTATTCCTGTATCCAAGGAATACAGCATTTTACTGCAGAATTTGCCGCAGTCAAGGCAATTCACCAGCCATTTAGCAAGTAAAGAGCACAGTCCAGCTCTACTAAAAGCTGTGATAGCTATTCGTAATGTGAGGACATGGTGAAACAAAATGTACTGACGACGCTTTACATGTGCTTTCACACACGCACACATGCGGGCATGTCCTCAGTGACACTGTCAGATGAGGTGGTGGATGTTTCAAGACACAAACACGAGGTTACACACAAAGAAGAACCTCTGTGTTCTTTGTGATGTTGTGAATATCTGGGAACAAAGTAAATCGATTGTCCGTCGGATGGAGTAATAATGGGAGAAGTCTGAAGAGAAATGAAGGCGGTGGGTCCAGGAGAACCAGATGGAGCAGAGAGTAATGGCTCCTATTATTCAGGACAGTTCCTTTACTTCTTGGTAAATTTCTCTGTACGTTCCCTACTTTCATCTAACCACGCTCACTCTGTCATCTTTTTTTTGGTCTTGCGCTTCATCGTTACTCATTTTTGCTCTTCTTTTACCCCATTTTTTCCCGTCCCTGCCATTCTTCCTCCTGTCAACCCGCTTCCACTCCTTTTCTTTCGCCTTCTCTCGTTACATTTTCTTTTGTTCGCCTTTAACCCTCCATTCTGTCCATTTCCCTCCCTGCAGCTCATAGCGTCGAACATGGAGGGAAAGAGCAGTCCCAGTGAAGTGTTGGTTTGCACCACCAATCCAGACAAACCAGGCCCCCCATCTACACCCTGTGTCACCGCAGCAACTCCCTACGGATTTACTGTCACATGGGGTAAAGACACACACCCGCACGTGCATACAGACAGATGAACACATTCTGTAATACACAAAAACTGTAAAAAGTACAGTAAGTATAATACTTTAAAATGGTGAAAATATTCAAAGTTACAATATTTAATGTCAAAACATTTCTAGGATCTGCATGACACATGAGCATTATTCAGCCTTGGCCTAACTTTTCACCAATTTAGATGTGTTAATTAGTTGGGGGTTGTTTTTTGGGGGGTTGGTGATATATACAAATGAACTCAACTTGAAAAACACCGAACCTGTATCTGTATCTAGCGGAGCACGTTACATAACAAGATCATTGATCAAAGGTGGAAAATCACTGGCAAACTGCTGCCGCTGGGGTGTTACCATGGCACTGAGGTAGCAGCCGTAAATGCCATCATGTCTGCCATCATCCGTCTGTCCTGCTTTACAGTAGTACTGCAGGGGTCAAGGCAGCCTGTCCTCCCTTAAATGTCCAGATTGCATATCTCATGTCTCTCGATCACCATTCGGCTGTAAACACGGCACATTTTGACCATTTCAAAGAGATATGGCTGCACTTCATTTCCTCACTAGGTCCTGTTATTTTGCTATAAGTACACATTTATTAAAACAGTATTACCCAAGGGTGTGCTGAACTGTATGTATATAAGTTTAAATACAGAAAGTAGAGCATTTTCTTACCGTTGCATTTTGATAGCTGTGCTCTGGGGGAATTATCATTTTTGTTTGGCTGAAAGACACAGCTTATGACACTTTATGAGCAATTGTACAATGTCTTCCGAATTGATGAGGATGCTAAATGTCATGAAAACTGATGCCTTACGAATGATACTGGACCATTTTCAGTCATTTGACACTTTTTCCTAAAGCCTTAAATGCCATGTTGGAAATGTGACCTGTTTTGAATGTATTTGTCCAAGTTGTTCCCCAGCTCATGCTGTTATTGTGTGATGTTAACCCAAACTAAAATGAATGTGAATGTCTCTCCCTCCAACAGACCCTCCCCAGGACAATGGGGGCTCAGAGGCTCTTACGTACCTGCTAGAGATCTCAGAGGGATGCTCTGAAGGTACACCTCCCGTCTGTTTGTCAGTGCTTCCGTCCATCCATCCGTGGCGCACGTTCGCCTAATTTGAGAACTTGTTCTCAAGTCCATAATGTTATAAAACAAAGCTCAAAATGCACCATCTGTCCTCTCTCCCCTGTTCTCGCTCGCTCTGCGTGTCCATCTCCCTCACTTACTCTCTTAAAAAGAATAGCAGCCATAATTCTCTATTTGTTAGCATCAATTTAGCGCACAGCATGGTTTAGATTTCCTTACATCGGTACTCCAGGAAACCAAACATCCTCTTGTTTCTTTCAATATAGCAGAAAGTGAGAGGAAAGGGGCGTAACTTCTTCAGTCCGTATTCTTTCAATCACATCAAAGAAAGAGGGCTTAGTTGTTTATTGGAGACTTATGTTGATTATCAAAGAGCAGAAGAAGAGAATAGAAAGAATGCTCTTCATAACGAGAGGATTTATTTCATGGAAGCTACCAAGTGATTCGGTTCAACAACACCTTTCACTCTAAAGTCAACAACCCACTCCACTGTCATCACATTCTGATTGGAATGACATCAGCTTTTTCCAACTTTTTTTGAGAAGAAGTGAGAAGAGCATAAACACAAGATACAGAAAAATCTCACGTGAAAGAATTCTGTGTTCATGTAGAATCTCATTGGAGTAGGTTTTCAGGGCCTTTAAACATCAGACATACGATAGTTTTTTTTAGAACTCTCAGGATGCCCTGCTTCATTGTATTATAAAGTGGGTGTGTGTAACATTACAGTTCGGATTTGAGGTGCAGGGCTCGAAAGTTTACTTGAACTTCCACTTTATGTTGCAGTCAGACTGTAAAAAATTATTCAAGTGCATGCATTACATAATCACAATATACAGTATGCCCGTTCTGCTGCAAAATTGCTCTCGCTCTGTTGTGTAAACAAGACCAGTGTTTGCATAACTCAAGTGCTGCTCACAGGTGGAGTAATACATTTCACATGCCTACACAATCCAACAGAACAAAAAAGGTTTGTGCAGGTATTAATTAGGGCAACTAGATCCTGTTTTTTTTAAAGAAAATAAGTAGGTCGACTTCAACGCACATGTATGAATCAGCAGGAGATTCTATGAATGCACTTTTGTACGCTATTGGTTATTTAATTTTGTTTATTGTGTGTGTGTGTGTGTGTGTGCAGTGAGCCAGTGGGAGGTAGCATACAGCGGCCCAGCAACAGACTGTCTGTGTGAGCGCCTGACACCTGGGACCTTCTACCGCCTACGTGTGTGTAGCATCACCACCGGAGGACACAGCCCTGTAAGGCACGCACACACGCACATACGCGAAAACAACTTCAGAGTGGTAACTTTTTTATGTGTGGTGACTTTAAATGTTCACAAAGAGTTCTTGAGTCAGGAGTGAGACAACAGTGAAGCATCATTGTTGCTCATATAGAGAACAAAAAGTGGGAAAATCTACAAGCTGCACACACATAATCCACAAAGTACCCATTAATATTTCTGCCAGTTATTAATCAAACTGATCTATAACTGTAGTTCCTTCTCTCACGTTTTGGTTTTCCTG
This sequence comes from Hollardia meadi, assembly GCA_037974645.1. Lineage (NCBI taxonomy): Eukaryota > Metazoa > Chordata > Actinopteri > Tetraodontiformes > Triacanthodidae > Hollardia > Hollardia meadi. The sequence goes on along the minus strand of JBBPCS010000374.1, from coordinate 3,233,010 downwards.
TGTTTGCCACTGCTCCTGAAGTGCACCGTTAGTGTTCCGGTCCGTACGTCAAGCGTCCCACCAGGACCCTGCCAGCCGCCAAGGATTGTGGGTAAAGCCAAACACAAGGAAGTGCAGTTAGAATGGGGTGAGTGCAGACATACACGGACACTGTGTTTTAGTTATTTAGCAGAATGTCAATTTTTATGTATGGCAGCTAAATCGCCCCCTCGCTGCTTAATATGTGTCCCTGGCCAACACTAATGTAACCTTAGTCAACCATGTTTTAGCCTAATTTAGCCCCAATTCAGCCCATTAAATTCCTAACCGAGCCTCATATCTGACTTGACTCTCCTAATGTCGGCCCATTATTGCAGATTAGTACTGTTATCTGTTGGCAGGCAAACGTCTCACAGCCTGAAACACTGAGGAAGTCCTTGTTTTAACCAGTTTAATACAGCTGGCTACAGCCCTAATCAGCTCACATTCAGGCAGCGCTGCTGCAATTACTGGCTCGAGTTGAAGGTCAGGCGTAATGTATTGGAGGGTTTTCCCTACTGTCTCCATCATTTATTACTTTAAGCATACTGCCACCAAACTAAAGCAGCTGGTGAAAGAAAGAATCCATCCAAATGCATCTAAAACTAAAAATAATACTGAGTAAAGTTAATGTATAAAAGACGTCATATAGGCTGTGTTTTTCCATCACATTTTATTTTAATTACTTGTCATCTGTTTGATTGTAAATGTTCTCTCTCTCTGTGGTCCCGTAGACCCTCCTGTGTCAGAGGGAGTATGTGAGGAGTGTGTGTTCAGTCTGGAGATGAGTGAGGGCGACAGCAAGCCAGCAGAGGTCTACCACGGGTCAGAGCTGCAATGCACCGTTGGTAGTCTGCTACCCGGTGCCACATACAGCTTCCGACTGCGGGCTGCCAACGAGGCTGGGGTGAGAAATTCACATGCAAGCACGTCAGAAATATGATGAATAGTAAAACAGAAATAGAAAACCCATTAACTTGTAGTTTGCGAGGCAAGGCCACAAAAAAATCCCTTTCCTGGTTTCTTGAAATATTTTCAAGTAGGAACCAACTTATTCTAATTTTCCACTTTACCAGGATGAAATTCTGTGTTTGTGTCCATGAAATCTGCTCAGATCACATTGTGGAACCTCTTCATGTGATCCAAATAGTGATTCAGCTTAAAAATGTTTTTTATTGTGGCCACGCACAGGCAGAGACACACACATAGACAATGCGCCTGTATCTGTTTGGTCAAATTGTCCCAGACAGACTATCAACACACGTGTTCAGGTTAACATCTGATTGGTCTGATCATCCACGCACTCAAGAGTGAACAAGCACTCAGACTGGCTGATCAGACGCAGGCACAAACACAGCACACACACACTTTCAGGACACATGCAGAGGGCACCAAAAACACACGTGCCCACGAATGCACGGGCAACCCAGTGTGACTTGTGCTGCCTCATCCGCTTGTGTCAGACCAAAACGCACCTCTCATTGTGTGTCTGTGTCTCTTCCTCTCTTTTAGTTCGGAGCGTACTCCGAGCCGACAGAGGTGACGACTGCGGCGGGTCCTCCAGGCCAGTGCGGGGCGCCACTCATCACTCTCACCAGTAACACCTGCGTAACGCTCACCTGGGAGGTGAGACAAATGCCGATACGCTACTCCTGTATTTATCGAAGGAAAGAGCCAGTTTTATGAGCAAGGCAGACAGAAAGAAAGAAAGATGCCCAAAGTGGCTTTTCCTGCTTCTACTGAGCTAAAAATCTTAAAAAATCATCTGCCTGGGCTGTTGTGGACAAATACACCCAGAGACTGGGAAATTTAACTCCCCTGGATGATGTATCCAAAGTGAAAGCAAGTCTCTGGTCTTGTCTCTTGAATCGTATAATGCCTGTTTGGCTTGCTTTATTGGTTTTCCTGAGTTGAATGCATGTTCTTGTGCGTTGCAGAGTCCCGAGGGTTCGGGTACAGACATCTCTGAGTATCGTTTGGAGTGGGCGAGGGAAGAGGAACCCATGGAGCTCATCTACTGTGGATCCGCCACACAGTGTGAACTGTCAGACCTGACGCCTGCCACGGATTACTGCTGCAGGCTACAGGTAACACGCGCAAACACACATTCAAAGCTACCCATGGGCATTAAATACATGTTCACATCCACACACACATACTGCATTTATTTGCGCAGGCTCACAGATGTGTGTTTCCAAGAAATAAGAAAGCACATAAACTGTACTAGACACATACGAAAACATGCACATGTGCACAGACTCAGTCTGGACACAAACACAGACAGAATACACAACAATGTCAGCCAAGGGAGCTTCAAAGCAAGAAACACACACCAGTGAAAGGTTTATGATAATTGACTCTATTTGTGTTCTGACTCTTAACCTGGTGCATAAATGTTTTCTTTCCTTTTCTCTTTGCATCGAACACACACACACACACACATCTCTCTCTGTGTGTGTCTCTCTCTCTCTTTCTTGCTTTCTTTCCTGATGTACCCTCCGAAGCTATGAATCCAATAACAGCATGTTTTATAGCTCACTTCTTTATGGGCCCATTTATAGTTTGGAGGGCGGCACAAGGTCATCCTAATGTCCCAATCCATGCTTTTGAGTGCGTGTATATGTGATTTGTCTTTGTGTGTCTGTGTGCATATATAGCGTGCACGTGTGTGTACATACAGTATGTGTAATTGCAGGAGAGATGAGCCTAATAGGAGGACTGCAAGGACACACCACACCAGAGGCATTGGCTTGCTTGAACTCTCTGTGACTCCTCGTGTCCTGTGCTTGCATGAACCAGTGCAGGTTCACCTCCTGTAGCATTGTTGCAAATCTGCAGAGCTTGACATACACTTGTTTTACGAGAACACTTTAAATAGCCAGACACTCACGCAATGATAAGGTGAATTAAGAAGTCTTTATATTTTCTTTATGTTTTTCGAACCTCGCCAAAACATCTTTGACATCTGATGATAAATCAGAAATACTACTGAAATATAATTTTTTCTGTCTGGCCTCTAAGTAAGTAGAGGCTTTACTGCCAAGATAAAGCAGTAAGTCAAGACGTTTCTGTAAATACACACTATAGACTTCTACTCGGCGATGTTGCCAGGCTGTTCTTGGAAAGTGCAGTACATTTTTGTGCTAAAAAATGAGCAGTCTTCGCGTTCTTTGAAGTGCTGTATATCTTTGGTAATTGCAACAAATCCATCAGTCCTTGCAGGCAGCTTGTTTTGTCTTGCTTTTTACACTTAAAAGCCGCAAAGTGCATGTTTTGCTTGCAAATTAAAAGATGCATTTTTTAAATTTTGGTTCAAGCTTTCAAAATCTAGCAGGGGTACTTAAAAACCTGCTGCGGTATATTTTGTCCTAATCTTCTGCTCGATTAGTTTATTTTAATAGAGGATACTTTTAATAGAGGTTTTCTTGTCTTCTTCCATTCTTTGTCTTTCTCTTGCCTCAGTTTTATCTTCTGTTGCTCTTTGCCCCACTCATGCCAATTAATTTCACCTTTGTCTCTTTTCCTTTTTGCTGTTAACCTTTAGCCGTCGTGTCCTTTTTCTTGCCACTTTTCCTCTCTTTTCTCTCCTCAAATCCCTCCATCCCTTCCCTCATCTCCGTCTCTCTCACCCTCTCTGTGTTCTTGTGTCCCGACAAAGGCGGTGAATCAGGCAGGCGCTGGTCCTTACAGCGAGCAGGTGACTTTCCGGACCCCGGCGACAAATCCCGACCCGGTCTCCTCCCTCGCCCTCCTGGACCTCCCGACCTCCTCGGAGTCAGGTCACTCTCCGTCTACCTGCCTCCTCCTGAAGTGGGACGAGCCAAACAGCAACGGGGCGGAGATCACCTCCTACGTCATCACCCTGGACGAACAAACCATCACTGTGGAATCGGTGACAAGTCACCTTGTCGCAGACCTACAGCCAGACAGCGAATACAGGTACTGTGATTGATCTTGACGATGATCATCAAATCTTGGGTTGACAAATTGGCTTACTTGCTGTCCACGAGAAGTAAAAGTATACTACCACATCATAAAAATCAGAAACCAAAAGGGATTGGGTTTTTGTGTTGCCACCTAGTTTTACATTCATTCAACAGAATACCATTCCGACGTCCATCTATAAATCTTACAAAACATAAGTAATATTAGTGTTCCATCACAGAAAGCAGCAGCAGTTACGCAACACAAGAGCCACAGACTCTGAACAACAACCCACATTAGCTTTCCTGCTAAAGTCTCCCTCCTATCGAACGTACAAACATAGCTTATTGAACAAACAGCCAAACAAGCATTCACCGGGGGAAAAGTCTTAGTTGGCAGGCTAGATAGCTAATTATCTGCTGTAGCATTTATGATATTTCCCCAATCTTTTGAAGTATTTCTGTTCATGCTATAGGGAATAAAAATTGTACCATATTTAGCACTTTCATCCAAAATTTAAGTGATACAGCAATATGAATTTTAAGGTATATTGTATGAGTAGTTTATGGTAGATGTAGCAGTGATGGCAGACCCTCTTCTGCTCGAGTAGCAGTAAACAACCACTCAGTAACCTGAAACACCAGCTACTCTTGTTATGCCTCTGTAAGCAAATCTGTTATTACCTGAGCGCGCGTGTGTGTGTGTGTGTGTGTGTGTGTGCAAGTGATTGTGTAGTGAGTTCTCTGAATTGAGGGAGGGAAAAAAAGGGAGAGGGTGTCCAAGGTAGGGGGACGTGTGAGGAGTGATCACACATCATTGTTTTCATTCTGAGGTTGTTTTTGTCCAGATGTCACTCTGCTCTCTTGCATAATGGCCGCCACTGTGCTAGAACGCTGTGCATGTGTGTGCTAGTGCACATTTACGCGTGTATGTGTGTGTGTTTGTGTGTTTGGGAGGGACAGAGAGAGCCTGTGGGAGGTTTCGTGTGTACCAATGACGGTAAATCTGGTTGTTATTTACAGCAAGGGGGTACTTCAAATCATATTATTCATATTTTATTTTCGTGTATGGGTGTCTGAAGCATCTTTAGTTAAAAAATGTTGGCAGCAGAGATTGTTTTCTTTTTTTTTCAGTTGCTTTTTCCCCCCACAGGTTTCACAGCCATCCTTATACATCTTACCATCACAGTCCATTAATAATCACTTAAACCACAGTGCCAAGAAAGTGCACTTTTAAATTGACAAGAGAATCAGAACATTTTTAATTGCCTTAGCTAGTCAGGTTTGCTTTTGAGAGAAACCTATTACTAGATAGATCTATTTGCAGGAAGGTACCATTATGCAGGAGGCGTGGTTACTTCAAGCCTTGTGGTTGTGCAGCGGCCGCTGATGTACCACTTTGTTTCCCTCACTTCATGATGAAACAAAATGCTTTGATACAAAAACTGCATCTATTCTGAACTTTGATATGTAAATCCCTCCGTAACTAAATGTTATTCCTCATCATCTAAAGCTCAGCTTATGTATACGCTTAGTTAGCCAGTGGATGAGCTTTGCCCTTTCTTCTCTGTCTTCACTCGGCTGCATAAATTATAATGAAAGGTTATAAGGTAGATGCTCTCAGGCTGAGGGCCTCCGATATGGGGCCTAATCAGCCAATCAGACATTGACAGAAAAAAGGGGGTTGAGAGGAGGGGGGATTCCTTGAAGAAAAGCAGCGGGGGAGCTTGAAAAACAAAAGTCGATTTCTGCAATCTCTTTTTAATGAGTAGCAGATCTGTGTGTCCTCGAGTGTATGCATGTGTATGTTTGTATTTTTCATGATATGGGATCACAGATCACTGGCCCTCAGTGTTCTGTATGTTTTGCTGCTACTTTTCACGATAGGGTACAAAATATATACACACCCAGTGTAATTCCTTTGTAATGAAATTGCCTGTCAATCACTGTTAACTACTAATTGCAGGTTGTTTTCAATCGAGGAATAATTGGAATAATTAAGTTGGGCAAAAAAAACCCAAATATTTCTATCGCTTGGAAAATAAAGTTGAGTCTTGTACAACACTAGTTGTTTTCTTGAATACTATTGAACAGGAAAAAATGGGCCAATAGGTCTGACATATTTAGGTCTCATCCCGGAGAGCACATGGGAGAATGGTAATGGGCTTGGGGATCACAGAAGCTTCCAAGGTAACAGCTAATACACCAGATCAGCCTCCTCACTGCAAATTACTCCACCATTTGACAAATTGGTCTGCAAACACACACGGGTACACGGTATATGCCCAGCATTTATGTCCATGATCTCTTGGCATGTGAACACCATTTCTAAAGCCATTTATTCCAAAAATATGAAATAGTATCCGATTTAAAATATATATATATAAACCTACATTTTATCTTAGTGACACAAATTGAAATCTGTCTCTCTCCCTCTCATTATGGCCTGCAGTGTACAGATCCAGGCGGTGAATGCCATCGGCTCCAGTCCCTTGAGTCCACCCCTGCTGGCAAGGACACGCCCCCTCCCTCCGGCCCCGCCCCCTCTCGAATGCTCAGCAGCTGGCCCCCAGAGCCTGAAGCTCAAGTGGGGCGAAAATGCCAGCAGCATGCACACTCGCGCCCTGCTTGCTGATGACATGGTCTACACACTACAGATGGAGGACAAGAACCACAGGTGGAGTAGACACACACACACACCACTCTTACATCATTGTTTACCTGATGGTCTGTACTGATTGACACAATACACATCACAATAACAGCTCACAAATAAAGCTTAGAGTTATACATTTAGGAAAAAAAAAGAAAAAAAGACCCAAGTTGTTTTCACATTGTATCTCATCATCATATATTTCTATGTCATTAAAGTCCATAAGAGCAAGATGCAAAATCACCTATACAATAATCAAACAGAATATTAGTAAGTTTTTTCTAAACCAATAATCAAACAAACTAATAGTCAAACTGTCCCAATAATTAAATTAAAGCAGACTGTTAGATAAAACTCCTCAAACTTCAATAACCCACTCCTCTGTTATTTTATAATTGCAGTTTTAATAATTAATTTGGAAAGCGGAACTTGGCAAAATGCTAACTCAGTACATTCATATTCTTATGAGCTGTAAGATGAGATGAATTAAAATGAATATTAATTAATAATCAGGGTTTTTTCTTGTGTTTGTAGATGTTTTGGCTCACACTCACCAACACTACGCACACTTCTCTAGAGACAGGATTAGTGGGTATTTCATGTACAGTCTCTCAGCTATGAGTGGGGATTGAAACTGTGACGTTCCCCTCAGAGGCTGTGCTCTCTAAAACTTTTGACAACACTGTCCTTCCCATTTGTCAGCCTCCTCAAGTCTCCTCGTCAAGCCAAGTCAATACAGCAAATCTGGACCCAGAAAGTCAATACTACACACAAACCACACACACTGTTTTGTTTTGGGGTTTTTTTTTCTGTGTATGTGGTAACCAGATGTACCAGTAAGTAGTCACGCTAAGGGCATCAGGAGCCAGCCGGGATACAGCCTCCAACAATCAACACTCCATTTAACTGAGTGGTCAGACAGGATTGACAAAGAGAGAAACAGGGAGAATTGGTAGGCTGAGGAGATGGGCGGATGGCAGAACATGACCGCTGACAGGGAGTTTAACACACATCTGAAAGAAGGGCTTTTTTGTTGCTATTAGCACTTAGTGAGTGTTTAATCCATCCATAGAGCGGGATGACCAAAGACGTAGGAAATAGACTAAACCAAAAAGCAGTGAAGAGCCACTGTTGTCTGCCCACCTGTGTGATTGCCTCCCTCACTCCCTCCCTCCGTCCGTCCAGCCCTCTACTATTCTGGTTGGCCGGCTATCACTGTTTGAATTAGCTCTTGGCTGGCGTCAAGTTGGCACCTGGGCACCCCCTGGAATGAGTCAGAATGCAGCAGGCAACAGATGGGGTCCCCTCCAGCAGGCTGTGATCTGTTAACCTCTCCAAAACACGCACACACACACACACACACACACATGCACATAGAGACAAACTCCCTGCCAGCCAAATTAAAACAGCTTTCATTGTTTAGAGACTTTTATATACCTTTCTCCAATTGGCACAGTGATTAGCGTGGCCGTTTGTGTCTCTGCGGCCATATTTGGATCAGATGGTCTTTTGAGAATCGCCCCAGCATTTGTTTTAACCTGAATGTGTGAGCCAGTGCACCATAAGCAAGTAATTCGCTGCAAATGAAAGAAAATTAGATTATTTGATTTTCTCTTCGTTCTGTCCTCTGGTCATATTCACATTCATTCCAGTTTTCTATACCACACCTTTTCTTTATCCTCGTGCAAACAACATAATAGTCCATGCTCTTTATAAAATATTACATGCTTGCTATTGTATTTAGCAACACATAAATAATGCACTTCTTCTTCTAGCCTCCGCACTGGCGATAGCCGTGGTCAGAGGCATTATGTTTACGGGTTGTCCGTCTGTCCCATTCTTGTGAACGCGATATCTCAGGAACACCTTGACGATTCTTCAAATTTGGCACAAACATTGAGTTGCATTCAAGGATGAACTGATCAGATTTTGGTGTTCACAAGAAAAGGGCAGACGTAAGGTCAAAGTGTCCTTGACCTTTGACCTCTGACCACCAGATTCTAATTAGTTCATCCTCGAGTCCAAGTTGACATTTTTACCACATTTGGAGAAATTTTCTCAAAGCGTTCCTGAGATATCACGTTCACAAGAATCGGACGGACGGACAACCGGACCGCGGCTATCACCAGCGCGGAGGCATACAAATCAAACAAACTCCGGCTTAAGGGGCAACCAGAGAGTGAGGAAATTAAATGAAAATGAAAAAGCCATTGGCGAGGGAGGACAGAGCATGAGCAACAAGTCTGCATACATGGAGATAAGAAAGGAAAAAACAAGCGGTGGGAGAAGCTAGGGACCGAGAAGGAGAAGGGAGGAAAATAAAGAAAGAGGATTTAATATTGTGAACCTGGGAAAACAGCATTCTTTATCATCTTACACTCTCAAAGACGTGGCAGAGTGGACGGGAGGAAAACAAAGAGGGTAAAAGATGGGGGGAGGAAGAAAACTTATGAAAGGGGGCACGCATTTCTCCAGAGGTCCACCAGAGGTAAAGTCACCTTTCTAACAACAAAACGAGAAGAATAAATACGAATCAGATCTTCCAGAGACAAAGAGAGACAGAGCCAGCGCTGGGGACAGCAGCCAAAGCCAAAGACATAAATATTCAGTAATGCCATTTGGTTTAAAAAAAATTACACTGATGGAATTTATTGGCAAAATCTGAAATTACATTTGCAGTCACTGCAGCTGGCTATTTAATACGTTTGTTTACAAAGCAAAATACTTTCGAGATTTAATACGTCCTCTCTTTTCAAAATGCCCTTCCGATCTCCCTCGATACATTCTAATAAGCAATGAAGCATCTGGTTGTGATTTCATCAATGATGATAATAATAATAAAAACAGTGTGATGAGAAAGCAAAGGGGGAAGAGGAGAAGTAAAGGAGGAGGACAATCCGTTTATCTGGTGATAATCCTCTGTGCATGCAAACACACAGTTCACACAAACACCCGAACAGCTGTTGTCCCAAACAACAGTAACTGTGGTGAATCCCAAGCAAGGGCTGGAGAAAAGGATGGAGATCCAGCAAAAAAAAGTTGGGAGATGCTATCGGTGGGTCCAACCAACAAGGTCTCTTTCCCTCATTCCCTGCCGTGGCTATCCTTGAATATATATAAAATATATGCTTTTAAATTGACTGAATAATTTAAAATCAATATAATAACATTTTGCGCTTTAAAGCTGAATAATAAAAACATATATGTTACGTAAAGATAAACACAAGCTTTTATATAAAGTAAACCTAAATAGCCACTACCACTAACCTTTACCCAAATCTTATCAAGTTAGGGTATAAAATTCTCGAATATTGATTATGTGGTGAACTAATTCAGTTGCAATTTATTCTAAAAAAAAAATCTAATATTTCCTTATTATAATTCCTGAACGATTTCCAAGCCCAGGAAAATGAGCATTTATGAGCTGGGATTGCAAAATTTCAATTTTTTTTTAAAAATGAAAAACCTTTCATATAATTAGCATATTCTGTTAAAGACATAGATAGATCCTACTCTGGAGGAACTGGCTAGTGAGATCCTACTCAAAAGTTTGTACTCTTTGAGGAGAACATCATCCCTGCTGAGAAGATAATAAGCCGTAATTCACTTCCACTTGGATCAACCACACTCCTAAAATTCTACTATCGGAGAGCGGGACACACGTGGACTCGAGGAAAAAAATAAAAAGTAAAATAGGCCAGACTAATGATAAAATGGTGGCTAATTTAAGGCTATTGTTGGACCAAATAAAAGCTACTGTGGGACACAAACAAACCCTGGCCCCCTCTAAATTGTTTTCATTGTCAGTCATTTTTATCCGCCATATACATATATTACATGAGTCTGCTTGAGTCTGAGTCTAATTCTCATTTCACGTTCTTCTCATCCCTATTACCCAGAATACCCTCTGGCAGGGGTTGCTGATTGAATCATTAATAACCACATTTGTTGTGGTTATAATATGCCATTTCTGGTTGTTACCAATCAACACTAAATGGATAAAGTTAGTAGTTAACTTTCTGTGTATTGCTAAAAACTTTTGACGGTTGAAAAATAGATTTCTTCTTTCAGTACTTGCTAAAAATATTACATAATAGCCTGACACAGTTATGCTCTTATGAGAAAGCTTTCAAGGTTCCACCTGCTTTTGAAAAAAGAAAGAAAGAAAGTAAGAACGAATGACGCAATCAAAGCAAATGTCTTCATCCTACAGCACAATAGGCAAACTTGACGCACAAATCAAATTCTATTTAATGAATAAAAACCGATAGAACAGCAATACGTCCTCGCTCGTCTGCTTCCAACCTGGAAGCAGCCTGGTGAGTTGGCGGGAAGGCAAAGGCTTAACAACATCGTATATCAGGCTGAAAAACACGTCACTTCTCTGTGGTGCGGCTACATAAAGAGCTCATCTGGAGTTATAGTCTCCTACTAAACCGTGACCTCTCTCATCCCCTCTTTCTCTCTCACTCACTCTCCCTTCTTCCCTCTTACAGCAGGTTTCCATCACTGTCTCAACTCTACCAGTCCCCTCTCTTTTCCTCCTCCTCAATATCTCCCCTCCTTCGTATCCCTCTCTGACTTTCTCTCCCTCGCTTCCCTCTCTCCTGCAACTTCTTTTCCTTGCTCAAACTTTTACCTTATTGTGCCGAAAAACCGATGGCGGAAATGAATGTCTCCCTTCCAGCTCACTTATCATCTCTCCTTCAGTTCGTCCACGTAGCCAGCCAGACACACTTTTGGTGCTTGTTTTCGTGAGATTTGTTACGGCGGCCTGTCAGTATGTGCGTTTATAAATCACCACTATCTTTGTTAAGATGCATTCCTCTCTTCTTGCCAGCGTCCCTGTTACTTTTCAAGATCTCAGCTACTTACTTCTCAAGACAATCCCACTTCAAGGCACCACATACGCTAAACCTATGTCGACGCAGCCTCTTTTTTTTTAGAGTCAGGTAGAAGTGAATAAACCATTATTTGAGAGAGTTTGGAAGAAAAACTGTGATTTATTTCTATATGGTGAGGCCAGCCATGTCGTGCACCCATAAGAGCTCTTAAGCACAGTTAATCAGTAAGGTCTGCTGTGATGAGTCATGGAAAGTCCAGGAAAAACGATCTCCAAAACTGGTTTAGCGATTACTGCAAATCAAGTGTCGCTGCCTCATTCCTCGCCGCTCTTGTTATCCCAAGTTTTTTTCTTCCCGTCCTTTCCTTCAACCCTTATTCTCATCAACAGGTTTCTCTCTACACTTGTGATACATTGCCTCTCCCTTCCTCTTCATTGTGTTTTCTGTCCAGGTTTGTGACGATCTACCGCGGTCCCAGCCACACCTACAAGGTCCAGCGATTGACCGAGTCCAGCAGCTACAGCTTCAGAATACAGGCCATCAGTGATGCTGGGGAGGGTCCTTTTTCTGACACACACACCTTCTGCACCACCAAGTCTGTACCCCCTGCCCTCAAAGGTAAGTTTTGTTGCAGGGTGGAAAGTGTGTGTGTCGCTACAGGATTTGGCTGCACCAGCAATCCTTTAAAGTCCTTTCTTTGTTCATATTAGCTAGTTTCAAACTTATGTTAAATGTGTCATTTAGTGTGATATTCTTAGCATAACGTTAAGTAATTTGAGGTATGTTTGTGTTATTTTTTTTATTTAAAATCTGCTCCGATCGTCAAGTCAGGTGTGCCAACCATACTGCATAGTTTACCTGTTTCATCTAAAAGGGTCATAGCAAGCTCGCTTTTGTCAGTTTGTTCAGTTAGCTACGCAGTAGTTACACCTGGTTGTCACCAAGTGTAAATATTTAGTGACATCTAATCTCTACATGAGAACACGTTGTGCAGCCGGTTATAATTGAGCGATGCATAAATCTCTAGTTATAAATGGGATAAGTTTGAACTGTTGCAACTGGGTCCAGCAGTTTAGGAATGAACGTACACCGGATGGCCCAAAAGAGATGATGCACTTACAGGCTATAAAAGGCAATACATGTGTTTCTGTGTGGCTGTTATAGATCACACGTTTACTGCACCTTGTTTTAATATTGCCTGCAATAGCTGGCAGTTGCTGTAAACTGAGAGGGGGTGGCTTATTATAGCTATAATAATCACAGTAAAGAGTGTCCTCTCAGGTGATATAACCTATAAGCATTATGGGTACTGTAAGCAATGAATGCACATTGTCCAAAAGGTTCTCTGAAATCGTCTTTCATTCAGAACAACAAAGAGCAGGAAAACTTGAGACCAATCATAATCAATATAAGCCCTATTTAACAGCAGTTAATGCAGTCATTATTATTTCCAGTATGGTATATTCCAGTATTACATTATCCACCAAGGATATTATTCTTTGCTAAACAATTATCTGTTAGGCTAAACAATCACTAACATTGACCGCAACAATTACTGGGGATATGAAGCGTGAGATTCTAGGAGGGAGATGGATTTATTCATTTATTTGCTAATAAATACTGTAGGTGGTTAGAAATTACTGTTATTTCACTTTCCAGATTCATTGTTGCAATAGCAACACTCATTTCATGAGTGAACACACCTTTATTCCCATGCTGCTTTATGAAAGAGGGGGAATTTAGCGGGATAAATAAATGTCGCAAGTCCAAATATTTGTTCTGGCTTGTATTCATTTTCTGTGTGTGAAATCCTGTCATATGACTGAAATTGGGTTTTGTTGCCATTTATTCCGACAGCTCCCAGGGTTCACCAGCTGGAGGGCAACCTGTGTGAGATCACATGGGAGACTATCCCACCAATGAGAGGAGACCCTGTGAGCTACGTGCTCCAGGTGCTGGTGGGACGCGAGTCAGAATACAAACAGGTTCGTCTCACACACACACGTGCGCGATCACACACAGGTCATATGAGGATAATGTTGAGGACTCTGGTGTCTCTGTAGTCCCTCTTCGATTACTTGATTCGTTTGTATTTTTGTGGGAGTTGTGTCACTAAAGCACATTCACTGTCGTTTGTAAAGGTTTCTGTGCTGTTGTAGATAAGCTAGCTGTCAGTACGCGCTGTTTATAATGGAATCGCCGTTAAAGGAAAGAATGCAGTCCGTTCAAAAAGTCATTAAAAAATTTCCAAAAAAAGTGTAAACTCCTGTGCACGATCAGTCTCGATCAACATATATGTGAAAATGAGTGTGCTTTCACAGCACAAGGGCAGGAAATGGGGAGGTGGGCCAGCCCCCCTTCCTTAAGAGGGTCTTAACATTCTTTAAATTTCATGATATAGACAAGTCCCTTAACGTTGACTATTTTTCAGCATTGGCCTTGCAAGGTCCAGGTTGGTTTAAAACAGTGAGTGGCTGTTAACACATGTATTAAGTCATACATAAAAATCCTCTAATGTGCGTCTGACATGGTTTTTGCATAAAAAAAGGATAATTAGCGCATTAAAATCTGGCATCTAATGCTTCTCCCTCATTAAAATATGCAAATATTTTCCATTTCACAAATTTAACTGCTGGACACAAGATGTCTCCTACTTCAATGTAAAGTCCATTCTTGGCTTCCAAACTATGATGTCACTAGTCATGCTCGTATGCCCCGCCTCTTAAAATCTGATTTCCAGTGAGCACAGAGAAAACTTGAATGAATGAATTCTTATAATGTCAGACTCTGCACATGCATCATTCTACACAGTGAAGCTTAAACATTCAACTGTATGAAGAAAAAGAAAAACACATTTTTGACTGGCGGGTGGGACTTAAACTTTATTTTGTCCATCTTTGTCCCTTCACAGGTTTTTAAGGGAGAGGAGGGCATGTTCCAAATCTCTGGTCTGCAGGGCAACACAGACTATCGTTTCCGCGTGGGCGCCTGCCGGCGCTGCCAGGATTCGTGTCAGGAACTATGCGGACCACTGAGCCCCTCCTCCTTGTTCACGCTGCGTCGCCAAGAGACGGCATCGTCAGGAGAGCTGTGCACCATGGAAACAGGCAAAGGGGCTGGCCTGATCTCCAGTGACGAGCGCTTTGCGGCGCTCATCGTGTGCGTGTTCGCGGGCTTCTCCATCCTCATCGCCTGCTTGCTACAGTACTTCTTCATGAAGTGAGGGAATTTTAACTATAGGATAGAAAGAGAAAACAAAAATCACAGAGTCTATGAAAGAACCGAATGAAATCAAAACAAACACTTGAGATATACTTCTAAGGCTATGTATGTTTTTTTTTAGTCAAAGTATTGATTCTGGCTTTCCTCACCATATTCCTGTTGTCTTCTGCCTTCACTCAGTTTGGTCTCAGTTCTCTCTTCGTCTCTGTTGTCTTTGTATCATTGTCTGTCTCATTTGTTTTTCTGTCGAGGGAAGCCTTGTCTTAGCTGTACCTCGTTTGGGAAAGAAAACTGATAATCAAGCCTTAAAATAGCTATGAGCAGAGCGATTGCTCCTCAGACTGACTTGCATGTTTTTATTTTGTATTTTTTTAAAAAAAACAACACATATCTTAAGAATTAGACAACGTGTATATTTCTTGATGGTCATTGCCTTCATTTTTTTTTTTTTTTTTTTTTTTGCTGCAGTCTTTATTAATTTCAGCCATATTCCAATCTAGGCCTTCAAAGCTTTAGCAGTTAATACCTTATTATTCAGTTTGTTACTACTCTACAAGCTGTCGGTCAGTTCATGCAATCTGCACATGCTCCCACACACAGACTGACAAAGACACAATGCACACACACACATTTTGCGTACACACACATGTACAAATACACTCATGCAATCACAGTGAGAAACACACATTTCCTCCAATCACAGATCTGCTCAGTTTTTAACATTCAATCACTCACTCATTCAGCTACCAAAGTGATGCAATTCATGTGTGGTGTAAGATGCTGCTATCCTGTGATTTTATTATATCTAAGAAAGAATGGAAAACCAGTAGTCTAATATATATACACACAATATATATATTTTAACAAATATATATGATGCTACAGAAGTGATGTAATATAAGTGATGGAAATGTAAGGTCTGAACTACAGTGTGAAAGGGGAGGAGTCGACTCTAGGTGCTTAAAAACAGTGGCTCTGATGTCCGTTCAGCAGCTTGTGCGAATGTTTGAAGGAGCCCTTTAACACTGGTCTTGGATCAGAATATGAACCTTTGTAGGTATTCGAATGTTGGGCATAAACTGGCTTTAGCGTTTAGGAAGCCGGGCTGGGATCGTAATTGGCTGCAACTTACCAGGAAAGGACTGGGCCGAGTATTTGATCGGCCCTCAGTCAGTCCTTCCATATTCTACCATCTCAAGTACCATTGCTGCAGCCTATGTGCCTGTAGCTTTAGTAGCGACACGCCCGTAGCGTCACAGACCCAGAGGTGCTGACAGCCTGCCAGCTAGCCTCCCTTCTCCGAGCTCTGTGTGTTAACCAGGAAAGCCATTAGGAGTTAGCTTGAGCTTTATCCCGCCTGACATTTAGCCAGCTGCCAGCCAGAGCAATGCTGAAGCTGTACTTTCTCCTTCCACCTAGTGTGTGAATCGATACATTTGAAGACTCTTATCTTCTTTCCTCCTCTCCTGCCCATAATGATCTGTAATTACCTTTTTCTCTGGCTGCTCCTCTTCTGCTTTCGATCCATCCCATCCTTCTGCCCATGCACTACTCTCTCTCTCTCTCTCTCTCTCTCTGTCTATTAAAGGGTGCTTTATTGACATATAATCAGAGCAATAGCAAGTCTGTGGTCTCTCCTCAGATGGACATGTTCTCTGGGGTCTTGAACTAATGTTCACTAACCAAACAAGCCTTTGACAGAACACAACTCAACAGAACAGGGCATTCTGACACATGTAATCCCCCCCCCCCCCCCCCCCCCCCCCCCCCCCC
>JBBPCS010000374.1:3192679-3216477 GCA_037974645.1 Hollardia meadi | reverse complement strand
CTCCCGCCTGACTCCCGAACCCCCTTTATCCCAACTCAAAAAACAAAGCCAAGGTACAGCCCAATACATGCCATGATGATCCAAAGAAGTCACCCTGACCTGCATGATTAATGTGTGACACGTCTACTTTTGTCAGGTGGGTTGTGGAAGTAGAAGGATTGGGGAGGAAATGGGGGGTGGGGTGGGTGGGGGTATGGAAGAGGGGCGGGGCAGTAGTTTAGCCCCACCGCTTAGCTCTGATTGGCAGCCTGTAACGTACCTCAGGGATAAGGCCTTACAGAGGGGAGATCTAATCCTGTCATCGTCATCATAATAGCCTCCGTTTCCCTCTGTCTTCCTTCCCCTTCTATTATCTCTCATTTTTCGTGATGCTGTATCTTGTCCTCTTGTCTATGCTGTGCCTTGCTCCTGTATGTCAGTAAGCAAAGTGGTTTACTAGCTCAAAATACCTTTGCCAAAGTTGATGGGAAAGTTAAGTTAGAGTTCTTTTCTAGGTTTTATTTATACTATATATTTGCATACAGTACTTTACATGCCAATTACAGTGCAATCTTCATTTATTTATTGTTTTAAGATTAAGAGACAAGTGTAGTTATATACTAATTTTTTTCCTTGTAGCATGTTTTCTTTTTTTTTTCTTTTTTTAAAAAATGGATGTATGTTAGATTGTATGATTAAGGCCAGCATTCCTTATCTCAGTAACCCTTTAAGTATTTCTCTTACAGCTGTTGGGAACCTGTAGCTCATCAGTCCATGCATTGTAGTTATCATTGCCGTTTCAAACATGTAACCAAATGCCTATGTGTTTTTTGTTTTTTTTGTCATCTCCTGTTTTGGCCGTGCACAGCCGAGCAGTTCTTGTAATGCTTAGAGAGACATGTAGCAAAGCCAGGCCTTAGGGTCAAGTCATCTGTATCGGGATAAACGTTGGTGCCTTTGGCTTTTTTTTTTTTGTTTTCTGATTAGTGTTATAATGAAGCTTCTGATATCTTTTTACTGTTTTATTGCCAAAGTGCAGGCTTCTCGTGTCCACTAGATGTTGCATACGTTTGCAGTCATCTAAAGGGTTCTGTGATGTTCTTGTGTGACGACACAGCATTACGATTATTATTATTGTTGTTATTCTCTGAAAAGGAAAAAAAAAAAAAAACATTAACTTGATCTGTGATTATGCTTCTTTTTCATAATATCTTTTATTTTGTAAAGCAAAATGTGCCATTTTGAAATGTGTAGCCCCTTTCGGAGGAGAGTAACACGACTTGATTTCACACAGAAAGGTTAAAAAAGAAAAAGAAAAAAAGGCAAAAACAATCATACGGTGATTTCAGGCAGATGATGACAATAATAATATTGACGATTCCTTGTTCAAGCTAGTGCTGGTATAGCAGTAGTGAATATTTTGTATCCAGTATTTTGCTAAGAGATGCTATTCAGAGATATCTATAGAGCTATAAAATGAGATGGTAATACATTGTGACTAACAGAGTTTAAGCACTTTTTTTATGCCGAGCATTAGTCTTGATGAGGTTAATATGAGCGAGAGGAGACACGAGGTCCTTCGCTCTGTTCCAAACACTACTGCCAACGCCGTCTGTTACATTCATTGGCATTATTCTGTCGTTGGCGTCACTGTGACAATGGCATTGCTGGAGCACGGCTCTGTGCCTCTCAAAAGGCACCCTGCTCCCTGCAGAACTACAGCAGCAAAGGAAGAATAGTTCACTGGGAGTACGGTGCCTCTCTCAGACGTGCTCATGGTGTCTACCTAGCCTGTTGCATTGCAGTTGACAGGTGATCTGTGAGGTGTCCTGTCCTTAAACCCCTGATGTTATGTTGCTCACCCACAGCCCCTTTATTCCCCCTTTTCAAGCCTTAATGCCCCAGTGGGAGAGCAGAGGTTCGCCTTGTGTTTGGCCGAGCTCCGGCCAGTCGTGTTAGTATTGTATAGTCCGAGGTTAGCAGAGTGTTAACTGAAAGGCTGTGTGTTTGTGGGCAGGGTACTCCCTTTATGTGCTTTGTTATTTTCAAAAAGCTGGTGATTTTGTAGACACCTCACCCTTCCCACCCAACCACCATTTGGCAGGTATGTCGAGAATGAGAGACAATTCGTTTGCCCAGCAACCCCACGTCTGTGCCTTCTGATCAGTTTATTTTCTTCTTTTAATTTTAATTTTTTAATTTTTTTTTTGTTATGTTTTGTACGTTTTACAGTAAGTAGAGATTTTGACTGAGAATTTGGCGATTTGACAAACATACAGAGACTCACAGGTATTTAACTATTTTTAAAGTGAGACAAAAAACACAAAAGAAACATATTTTTACCTCACAATTTACAAACAAACATTCCAATGTTGTCATGGTCTACGAATTGAAAGAAAAGAAAAGAAATTCATTCATTTCTTCTTGTATTGTAAATGTTAGACAATTTCATATGCATTATATAAAAGAAACTGCCATATCAATTTTAATGTATAGATTTTTGCAAATACTACCCTATGTATGTAAGACGTAACTGTATCGGTAGCGTATATATAATATATTTATGCCCAATAAATGTTTTGATTTTTTTTTCTGACTTTGATTCCACCTGTATGTTTGTGTGTCATTACTCATCAGCACTTACATATACACTGTTCTACATATACTTCTGTGTATGGTATAAATCCACTTGTGCTTTCTTATGGATTACTTTTCCACAGGTAAACATTATATACTGTGTCACACGATATCTGGTTGGACAAATATTTAATTGGCAATATACTGAAACTGTGTTTGCACCGCCAGTGTGAGTACTGTTGTGTAGTTGTATTGATTTTTATCTTCAAGATTTAAGAAGACGAGAATGATGATTCTGCTTTCATCAGGTACACCTTTATGTACTGTTGTAAACATTGCTGAGCAATAATCGGTGATTATGTTAAGCTTTTAATTAATCAATTTGTAATTCCTTAAAGGTGACTACATTTGGATGTCACAGAGACACATTTATGTACTGACACACCAATCAATCACAACATTAAAACCAGTAGCGGGTAAAGTGAATAGCACTGATCATCTCATTAAGCAATGTTCTGCTGGGAAACCTTGGGTCCTTGCATTCATGTGGATGCCGCTTGACACGCACCACCAACCCAAAAACCATTGCAGTCCAAGTACCCCCCCTCATGGCAACAGCACTCTCCGATGGGAGTTGCTCCCCCAGTAAGAATGGCCTGAAGAACGTGACCCTGCAGTGACATAAAACTGGGGGATAAAGGGGGATTGAGTGCAGGGCCCTCGTGAGGAGGTCCACAAAGATACTAGAATGAATAACCCTGGATGTGTGGAGGGGCACATAGAGAATGTCTATGTACAGGGTCAAGAATTTTCCTGAACAGCTGAATGTGTCGAACTGACCTCCAAATTCCCCACATCCCAATGTGATCGAGCATGGAGGCCCACAAGTGGACTGGACTTGGCTCTGACCTGTCAAGGCATGGACTTAAGACTCCTGTGGGTTGTGAGGTGGAGCCTCCATAGATCCAACTTGTTCCGGGACACACCCCAGAGCACATTGAGACCTGGAAAATTTGGAGGCCAGATGCGTTGTCCTGTGAGGGGGACCACTGCCATCGGGGACTGCCGTTGCCATGAATGGATGGAATTGTTCTGCAACAGTGTTTGGGAGGATGGTGCGTGTCAAGCGGCATCCACGTCAATGCCAAGAGCTCAAGGTTTCCCCGCACAATGTCACTCACCCAACCTGTCAGTGCTTTTAATAGTGCGGCTGATCGGTGTAGACAGTTTTGTCTTTCGTCGCAAGGGGTTTCAAGGATGTAGAGTGAGTGAGTATGTGTGTTTTCTGTGTGTGTCAGTTTAAGCTGGACTACCAGTATGAATGTGTGTTTGTGTGAAGGTGTCAGTGCTTTATTTACTCTCCAGTGGCCTCAATTTAGGTTAGTTTAAATAGTGTAGAAATCGAACAATTGTGAGACCACAACAACACCCTTCCTCTTGCTCACCCTTTTTTAATTATAAGAATATACATGTATAACAAACAACTGTTTTTTGGGAAGTGCACCGTGAGCAGTGGCCACGTAACACCTCGCCATTCTGGAGAGCATAAAGCTGAAGGATAAAGCACTCAAACAGCAGTGTTTAAGCTAGTGGGAACAGTGGTAGTTTCAAGTGATAAATCATCTGTTTTCAGCATTGTAATTTCTCGAGATGGCCTCTGAAAAGTCTTTAAAAGATGGTCTTTAAAAAATTTCCCTGTAAGGGGGTCAAGGATAGAACGGCCACTTTCGTTCAGAATATTTTTCAACTACTATGGAGTGCCACAAACTTTTGTACAGACATTCATGGTCCCCAGAGGATGAAGCTTTTTCTTGACAACTATTTGTTACAGATATACACGTCCACTTCAGGACGGACCCTAATAAGTTTGGTGATCTCTTAACTCGCATAACATTTATGATCTAGCGCCATTGTCAATTTTTAATTTGTCCAAATAAGCTTTAGTTGAACAAATACCCACTATGCTTGTTACATTTCCACCAGTCTCTGCTTTACTTTGTGTTTAGTTCAAATAAACACGTTACAATGCTTAACTAGGATGGTGAACATGGTGTTATATCTGTTCACATCAGCATGTTAGCATTGTCATTGTGAGCATGTTAGTATGCTGATGTACACTAAGTACAGCCTCGCAGTGTAAACAAGGCCACAGAGCTGCTAGCACAGCTGTAGACCCGTTGTCTCGTTTAAATGGATGCTTCCTGCAGAAACACTGTGTCTACGGATGTCCATGTGTAATCCATGCACCGTACTGTCTGGTGTACACGCATGCCTCTGTTTGCCCATTGGCTAGTACCAGTTAGCAGCAGCTTGTTATAACTGGTACCAACAGAAATGAAGAGATGATAGGTAGGTAAATAGATAGGTTGATAAAGATGGAGATAGATGTGAATTTCTTCTTCAATCCCAACCTCCTCCTCTTTGCCAAAAGATAATTTATTCACTCTCTTCTGCACAGCCCACATCTACATAAACTATCATGTCTGACTCATTGATTTAACCTCTCTTCGTTCACCTTTTGTTTTGTTGTCTATTTTCAATGCGTCCTTTTTTTTTTTTTTCAATAGGAACCTTTTGTCTGATCCCTGTTATTTTACACACATTCTTCTCCTCACCGATCATCCACCCACTATGTGATTTTTTTTAAATTGAATTCACTTCGGATTTTACATTCTTGTCAGTGTTCACGGCTGAGCTCAGACTTACACATACTTTTCTATTTTTCGGCTCTTTGCCACAGACTTTCACAAACCTCTCATGAACATTTTGTTTTGCTGCCAAAGGCGTTTTGATCAAGGAGCCTTAGGTTACCTCAGAGGTGGCTGATGGGTGCTTTGGAACCCTGATATGTAAGGGCAGAGCCTGTTGTCTTTGAAGCTGTCTTCGGTGACAGACCAGTGCTTTGCCTTGTGGCCACAAAAGAACAATGCCAGCTGAGATGACAGAGAACAGACTGCTGTGTTAAGATTGTGATCAACTGACTGGTGTTACACCCAACTGAGACAAGCATTATATAATGAAGTATTATGAGGTCACACAGAGGAAAGATTACAGGCCCTGTCAAGGTGCGGTATGTGTCCACTCTCAGCAGTGTAGACTGAACTTCATTGATGTTTGATGGGGGTGGGAGGCTCGTGTTGTTTGCAAGTTTCTCAGACCTCTCTGTTTGCAATTAGCATCACTACTCAAAGCTACTTGATTGTCATGCGTATGCCAGCTTGCACATATATATTGTTTACCAAAAAAAAAAAAAGAAAAGAAGAGTTGAGTTTTTCCTTATTTTACTTTTACAAGACTAGACAAGACAGAAGATATTCACGGACATGTTTGGGGGAAAAAAAGAAGAAAATTTGACCCTTTAATTAGCAGACATGCTGTAGATTAATAAATAGTATGTCATCAGTATGTACAGTCAGAAACATTCATTAACAGAGATACATTCTTTAGAACCAGGAGGCAGTGTTTCAAAATCCAGTGAGGATTAGTGGAGGCTGCTGCGGTGATTTGGGCTGCTGAAACCATCTGAGTGCACAGCTTTGAGTGTATAGCATTACAAAGTACTTATTTACAAGTTAGAGCAAGCATAACATCATCACTTACAGACAGTTCACAGATCCTTTTTGTCCAAAAGGGTGATGCACTTTACCAAATTAAATCGCTTTTATTTTTTCACATGTTGCATTATCTTACATATATATATATATATATAAAGGAAAGGCTACTTTGAAATCTCTCTTGTAGAATGGTGTGACATTTTGTCAAGGTTGGCACCTTTGGCACATTAGAATCTTTCAATTTCAGTTCACACACCATCATGCACTGCAGAGACACCCATGAAAATAGTTTCCACCAGGAACCAATGCAATCTCACAATGTCCTTCATTTGAAACAATTTAAAAAAAAATAGTATACTTTAAATTGTTTGATTTAACCATTGAATACGTTGCTCTGTCTGTTCACACTGAACAGTTTCAGGAGTCAGGCACAATTCATGCCAGAAATTACTTCTATGTCAGGGTGATTGGTCTTGTACAACTGTACTTTTATGAAGGCGTGAATGGTGAAAAATGAAAAGCCACGTCTCCTTCCCAACTGCTTTCCTTACTCGCCTACTTCTTCGTGTAGCATGACGAATCTTCTCAAATCAGACAAGTGGCAGGATGACAAATGTGCTGCATGTTTTATATGGCAGGATCCACAGAGACGCAAACTGAATAATTAACAGAAAAGGCCCTGTTCTTTATGTTGTATGAAGTTAACCAACTTCAGCCGACCTAAGATGGCAATGTTTCAATGGTGCCGGTTCATGACGAGGCACTCGCATATTGATTTACCAATCAGCTTTCTTTGTCTATTGCACTGAACTGACTTTTTAATTCATTGCACTATTTAAGTGACCACTAAAGTGATACCTTCTCAAACCAGGTATCAGATGATTTATAGCATAATTACAAAAGTTAGAGACATAATGATACAGATCTTGAAAATGTTTGCATTCTGCAAATTGTCTCGCGGTCAACAAAAACTTCATTCTAAAATCTTGTGGCTCCCATATGCCAAAGTCCAACCTTGATGTTGAAACCCACTGCCGTGCAGTTCAGGAACCGTACTTCAACCACAAAGGCCCTTCTTGGCAGCATCGACACAGCATGGACTTGAATTTCCAAGATACAGGGCTTTCAGCATATCAACATTAAGAACAGTAACATAACATCTTCACACTCTCTCCCACAAAACATGACACACAATACACACATTCAAGTACTCTCTCTCTCTCACACACACACACACACGCACGCACGCACGCACGCACGCACGCACGCACGCACACACACACACACACACACACATCTCTGCCCCACTCTGAAGGAGTACAGAGAAGTACCACAAGCTCTACAGTGTTTTCTTTGTCATCCAGAATACGAATTCAACATAAGGCAATTGTAGATGTCTAAGATATTTATACGTGTGTGTATACGAGCATGCGCGCGCGTATGTTGTTCACATTTGGATCAATACAAGCACTTCAGGCTGTAGTTCGTATTTTCCACTCCACCACTCGTGCCTTTCAGCTGCTGCGGAGTGTGTTCTATGATCAGTGGAGAGCACTTGCTGAAATAATCCAACAAGAAAATAAGACTGTTGGAGAAAATCGAAGTTATATTGATGCATGTTGACAAAGTGAATAGAGGCTTGCAGCCTTTTTCTTTCTTTTTTTTTTTTTTTGGCTTTCCGCTTCCCTCATTCTGTTTCTTTTAGTCCCAGTCAAATGAAGTCACTCACATCACATGCACAGAACAGAAATCATGGCTTTAAAGTCAGCGTTATCAGCTTGTGACTAATCGTTTCGCAAGTCGAGTCCAAACATCTTGACGGTCACACGTTTAGAAGCTGACTGTGGATTCCGTCCAGCCGTTCGAGCCGTCTCCCTTCATGGTGCTTGCTGTGCGGCCCCGTGGCGGCTGGCTGTCGGTCAGGCCGAAGAGGCGCGCCACTGCGCCCCGGTATTTCCAGGACATGGTGTTGTAGAGGATGGGGTTGATGGCGGCGCTCAGGTAGAAGAGAACCACGGACACCAAACTGCAGTACTCGGACAACACAGACAGCAGCGGGGAAGGGGCGTCCAGAGAGCGGAACTGCAGGTAGCGACCCACGTGGAACGGCAACCAGCACAGCACAAAGGCCAGCACCACTACCACTGGAAGAGGAGGAGGAGGAAGAGGAGGAGGAGGAGGAGGAGGAAGAGGAGCAGGTGAGGTGAAGGTTGAAGAAGAGTATAAGGGGAGACAGAGAAGTGGATGCAGAAGGAGATAAAGGATGAGGAGAGAATAAATAAAGTTGGAAACAAGGTTTTCCCCTAAATGTAGATGTACATTTCCTCTCTCTTGTAAGCTAAAGTTAAATCAGTTTACTCACTGATTTATGGGTATGCTGATAAATGTGTGTGCGTAATTTGCGCGCTCTCCAAACTTACCCAGCATCTTGATGGTCTGTCTGTTGCTTTTGTCCCGGTAAGCCACACGAGAGTTTATGGTTGTCTCTCTGTGTCTCTGCCACAGCCGACGGCCTATGAGGCTGTAGAGAACCGTGAGACAAAACACCGGCATGAAGAAGAAAACAGAGCTCAACCACACCATGGCCCCCATCAGGCCTGACTCCACTGCATAGTGGGTCATCTTACACTCCCGGGTGTCCCCGGCCTCCATTGACAAGTCAGTCTCATTCATTCCCGAAGTGAGATATGTTGGTCCCATGCTGTCACGCTCCACTCCCACCATGACAAACACAGGTCCGGCGCTCAATAGAGACACTGTCCAGAGTAAAAGAATGAGGGCACGCACCCGCCTCTTGGTAACCAGGGCTTTGGCACGCAGTGGGAAACAGATCGCCAGATAGCGCTCCACTGACAGCGCGGTGATGCTCAGGATGGTGGAGTAGGTGCATGACTCTGACACAAACTGAAAGAGCTTGCAGAGCGCGTCCCCAAACCGCCAGGGCCTGTACCTCCACATGCGGTAGAGGTCCAGTGGCATGCAGAGGAAGATGAGCAGGTCGGATACGGCCATGCTACACAGGTACAGGTTGGTGGTGGTGCGCATGTCCCGGTACTTAGTGACCACCAAAATCGTCATGACATTCCCGGCCACCCCGATCAGAAACAGCACCGTGCAGGCAAGTGTGATGGCCGTGAGGAGGGGTATTGAGTAGTAATTGAGAGGAGGCAGTTCAGCGTTCCTTGTGGCGTTGTGGGTCTCCTCCCAGCTGCAGTTATGGGAGAGGCACTCCGAGAGATTGGGCCAAGAGGGCATGCTGTCGCCGCGCGGTTATTCACGGGGCCGTGCCTGGCCACCCCGGGTCTGGGACTCGTCAAGCCCCTTGGCGCTGCCCCTTTCTCCCATCATCAATTTTTGAGTTGCGGAGGTAATGGCAAAGGTTGGCAGCCGTGCGTAAAACCAGGATCCTTGCGCACGTTGCAAACAATCTTGTTCACAGTGAAGCTGAAACAAGTCACACTTCTGAGATCCTCCAGGAAACAGATAGTCCTCTCTAGAGTTTAACACAAACATTAGGCTATTTTAGGTCGATCCAAACCATCAATTTCGTCTGCAATACGCACTCTAAAGTGGTCCATCGATATTTGGGGCTGAGAGTACTTGTTCAAACGAAGAGTAGGCGTGTTAATTACAAATTGCTGGATATTTGTAAGCTACATATCGCAAGCCGAAATTCGATTAGAACTGTAGATGCAGCAGAAAAAAAACACGGCACAAACATTTACTATTTAAAATGATTAAAGAAAACTCAAATTTAGAGGCAAGTTATCTCCTTTCTGTTTTTTGAGCGCCACCAGAAGCTGACTGATTTAGAGAAAATGAAACGTGAGAATCCTTCATGCGCCAAAAAGTCCCAAAGACATCCAATCACCGTCAGCGCGTCCCTGCGTTTGCGCGTCCGACAACAGCAAAACAGTGGATCGGTAGACGAGTTGCACCAGGCAGCATGTGATGGTGAGTCAGAGACAGGCTGGTAATGATGCCGCGCAGCAGCGGTGAACATCTGTCCTGGGAAGGGCACCGGAGCTCAAACTCAGCCAAACACAAATGGATAAACAACAACCACAATGAAGACAAATACTCTATGACGGAACGGAGACAGTTTAATAAAAGTCACAAGCACCACGAAGGACCGACGCATTTTCAACATAACCAAACAAAAATGACTTTAAACGAAGTAGCTGAGAATGAGAGCTTTCCAATTATGTTCCTCTAGTTATGGTGCATGACCATCATGTGGACCCTGATTCCAAGTGCGCAAAACATCATGGACAGGTGAAGTGGCCGCTTAAGGAGGGTGACGTGGGGGTCTACGGTGAGTCCAGTGCTGCAACGCCACCTACAGGTGTTGTTAGGGCAGTGATGACAGGGGTTCAGACAGTCCATGTTTATGAAGTCTTTCTGAGAGCGTAGTATTGAGGAAGAATCCAAATGGCAGTCCTTGACCAACGCCGCACTCAAAATAACCCCCTGCTCCAGAAGTGTGGCATTGCATCGTGCTAGGAGGTTAGTATAAAATATGTATTTTCCCACAGGGATCAATGTACATATCAGCATACAACTAAAACATTCCAGCTGGCTTTTGCTCCTTATGATTATCTGCATACTTGCCTTTTTTTAAAAAAGAACTATTTAGGGTTAAGGTTTAGAAAATAAGGTTTTTGCATGGTGGGATATCAATTTGTGAATGCTTAATTACTCAGAACTGCACTCTGCACGTAATTTCACAGTCACAAAGAATGAAATTGCATAATATTCAAGCTGAAGTCTAGATTTATTATAAGGCTCCAATTTGTCCTCTGCAGAATGAGAACGCAGGCCATGTGGCACCTATGAGTGTACTCCATTCCGGTTTCGAGTATTTGGCAAATCCCCCGGCTGTATAGCTTTATTTGCAAAATACATGAATGCAGGTTTAGACATATAAAGTAGGCTGTTTTTTGACAATATTCATGCTTCAGCCACATTTGAAAAACAAACTGTTCCATGCTGTGAAATGAGGTTAGAGCAGAGTCACTTTAGTAGCTTTACTATCACTAGAATATCAAAGACATCAACACCTAATAATTGGCAAGATTATATGCTGTTCGGCCAAAGGCTGCGAACTGTAAAGTTGTGAAAAGTTGTGTGTAAAGTTGTGGAAAAGCTTTCGAAGTTTGAAGGCTCTAAGCCAAACTGTGTAGCAAAAAAATAACAATGAAGTTGTAAAACCTTGTAATCCTTTTAAGGCCGGTTGTTAATAAGTGTCACTGACTTTACATTAAACCTAAAAAGAAATGGACTAGCCTACTGCAAAGTTTGGACAATGTAAAGGATGCAGGGAAAATGCGATGGGCCTATCTGCAAACAAAGTATGTTCCTGTTTCCTAATCTCTAAGTGAATACATTTAAATATGTGATTTAAAGGTAGGTTTCATTAAATCATATATAGGCCTACATTTCAGTGGAGCCACAGGCTATACCCAGACAGCAGAACTGATACTCTGCTAAGCTAGGCTAGTTACCTAGATGTTTGCGCATAAAAAACTGATTTATCAATTACAAGAATTATCTTGTGTAACACTTTAAGATTGACAAACATTGCGGCTTATTGAGGCCGACTTATTGACAGCTTTCTGGCTGATTTCAATACAAGTGAAGCCCATCACAGTCTGCAATATATTTCTATTTTACTGCACTGATGTGATCCTCATGCTTCAAACATTGTTATCTCTCTGCCCTTTGTGCTGTGTTTACAGTAGATACCATTATGTTTATTACCACTAAATCAGGATGTGTTGTGAGAGAGAGAGAGCGAAAGAGAGAGAGAGAGAGAGAGGGAGGAATAAATAGAGAAAGAGAGGAAGTTAGAGCCTGTGTGTGGAAAGAACACGAGCGGGACAGTTGTGTCTTGAACAGCCTCTTTGAAGCCTTTTCATTACATCTGGTATGTATCCTGTGGCCATATGATGTATACGTGTATCGTATGTGCTGCTCTTTGTGCATGCTACAGTGTTTGGGTGATGGCCCTTTGTTGAGGAAACACCTTACCCTATGACCTGTTGACATCTGTGTCGCGCAATCTACCAACATTTCAGTGGTCCTATGGTCATAGCAGCAATGATAATGATGATAATAGCCAGACAACAAGCTGAAATCACCACTATTTACAGACAAAATGCCAAAATAGGACTGTTTCTGGGACAACATGCTGTAAAAACAGCAACAATGGCTATCTTGACTGAAATGTGGCTGTATTTTAGTGTCAGGAGTGATTTTCCTGTTTGGTCTCTTAATGGCTGTGAACAGTGTGATAAACATATATATGAAATATATACGAAACCGAGCCCACACTTGTGTTCTGCTGTGTATTCTGTACGTGAGACACATTTATCGCTTCATCGGTTCTGTACTGTTCACGTAGATGTAAACGTAGATAAACGGGGCTAAATATTGAAGTCTTTTGGGTGACGTTTTTGGTCAGAGTTACTGTACGCCTCCGGGGTGTGGTAGTAGAGTACAGGTTAAAGTCCCTGTCATAAGGACACACACATCTGATAGATATGGAGAAGCATCCAGCTGCGGTCTCGCAGTCTACACCACAGGACACGTTTGCACCTGACATCTGTCCCTAACCCTAACCAAGTAGTTTTGGTGCCTAAACCTAACCATCGTGTATCATGTAGTAGACCTACTTGCTGTGTGTGTGTGTCTGTATTTTCAGCTTGAGGGCCGCAGTTCATACCTTCATCCACAAGATGGAAGAAGAGATCTCTTTTGAGTCTGTACTTGAACCCCGTGGCTGTGTGTGCGTGTTCACGTGTGGCTGCAAAACTAATGAATGGTTTTGCATTATACAGGTGTGATATGAGGGTACATTGCATCATAAGAGAGCACTTTCAGCGAGGACACAAACATAGCCTGTAAGGTGGACATATGTCAATTTTTTTGCTGTTGTTGTTTTTCTTTTGATGACTCAAATGACTCCAAAAGACTCAACGCACATGCAAAACCGAAGGCAGTCAGACATGCCCATAAACGCACAGACGTGGGCAGAAGGATGAGATAATAGGCAGGAGGACCAGTCTCCTCAGAGGACTCCTCCTACTTTACAAGTCCAGAACTTCTTTTTCTTTTCTTTTTTTATATCCAATGAGAAAAGCCCGTGGGAGGGACCCGTCCCTGTGATTGG
The DNA here is from genome assembly GCA_037974645.1 of Hollardia meadi. Classification (NCBI taxonomy): domain Eukaryota; kingdom Metazoa; phylum Chordata; class Actinopteri; order Tetraodontiformes; family Triacanthodidae; genus Hollardia; species Hollardia meadi. Next base: position 3,203,196 of record JBBPCS010000374.1, on the reverse strand, counting down.
TCTAGAGTTCAAGAGACCCTTCCCTTCCTGAGGAGTTGGAGAGAGTTCCCTGTTAGTTTTTTCTCAGCCTTATTTGTTGAGTTCCAGAACGCAGGGCTCGCCTGATGCGGCTGCTGCCCAGCTCTCTGAGGACAGTGTGTGTCTGTGTGTCTCAGTATTGGCGACCATTCAGTGAAGCCAAGTCGATCGATTATTAACCAACATGTGGGCTGCACGTCCACATAAAGAGCAGGTTGGTAATGTTTGTCTCGCCCGCTGTATTTGACTGTATGTCTGCTTTGCTCTGTGTGCGTCAATGGGCTGGGCTGGGCTGGGCTGGGCTGGGGGTGAGGGGGGGTATGTGTCTGTGACACTTCTTGGGTTTGGTCGTCGGTGGGATCATGCAGAAGTATGTTCAGTACCAGTAGATATGTATGTAACATGGCAAGCTGCTGTTTGTGTAAAGATCCTTGGTTTGGAAGGTGAGGAGGGGAGTTATTTGGTCCTTTATTTGAGAGTGTTTACTGTTGTTTGTTTTTTAATGGAATACTGCAACAAGTAGTGTGTTACCTGTTGTATACACCAATCAGCCACAACATTAAAACCACTGTCAGTGGATGTGAATAACATTGATCTACAGTGCAATATTCTGCTGGGAAACCCTGGATCCCGGCATTCATGTGGATGCCAATAGGCACAAACCATCCGCCTGAACACCCTTGCAGCTCAAGCACACGCCCCATGGGAGCGGCACACCCAGATGACATTGGTCCCCCAGCAGGACAATGCGTGCTGTCACACCACAAAAAGTGCTCAGGAACAGGAACTTTGTCAGGAACGTGACAAAGAGCCTCAAAATGCCCCAGATCCAAATCTGATTGAGCTGCATGGGATGTGCCTGAAAAATGACAATCCGTGGAGTGCTGTGGACCCACATGAATACCAGGACCCAGGGCTTCCCACTAGAACACTGTACTGTAGCCATAATCAATGTCATTCACTTCATCTGTCAGTGGTTTTAATGTTGTGGCTGATCGGTGTAAGACTACTCAGGTATGTGTGTGTGTGTTGCTGCTCTCCCCCCTCCTCACTCCCTGTTGTGAAAGTTGGAATGTGATGAAGTGAGATATTTTGCTTCTCTTTCTCATACCAACGCCCGCCCTCCTCACCCCTCTCCACTCATCTTCCGTTGTCTTTGCAACCGATACACATGATACTGACCTCTGGCATTCAGTCGTCTTCGTTTTGCACGGGCTGGAGCAGAAACATGACCTCAATACTTTACTGCTCTGGCATACACGTACAGTAAAGTTGATTGCCGCTGTTCCTGCCTGAGGCTTTAGCGTGTGTTTAACTGCATCGACCCGTTCCATGTAGTGCTATCCTACAGTGTTTGTGATCCACATCAATCATTAATCTGGACAGTGGGAGAAGTTGAAGGGTTTTAGGCCAGAACCACCTACTGAAGTTACGTAAGGATAGCTTTACCTTTAGCGCAGTGTTGTTCTTCCTCTCAGCAAGGATTGGAAGGATTTCAAATATTTTTAGTGTGGCGGGCAGATTACTTCTGTAAATTTATTCCAGATGTGGCCTACATGCCATCTGGTGAAGCCCTGTCAAAAACCCACAAACGCTGTTTTTAGTTTCCAACCGCAGTCTCAAAAATGCTAATTTGTGTATTATTTAATTTATTTTATTTTTTTTTTTTAGCAGACATCGTTTGTGCAGCTCTCAGGATCATTCTGCATTATAAGATTAGTCTTAGTCCACCAAATCCAGAACGGGTACAGACTTTCTAAATGCTTTCTCAATGATAGCGCTGTAGAAAACAAGTTTAAATCTAAGTGCAGCTGTTTTACTACAGGACACAAATGACAAAGCACCCCTGCACAGACTGTAGAACCTGATAAAAGATCTAGATACAGTAAATATAGAAGTGATTTATTTACATTGTGAAACATGTCACTATGCCATTTGGCGCTCAGACCATCATTAGCACCTCTAGTTTGCCAGTCTATCTAATCTCATATTTTTTGAATCAGAGCAGTCTATTTTTGGCCTGTAAAGAAGTCTGATTCATGTCCTGTGTCATGGAATTTCAGATATTGAGGTCCAGGACAATCAGGTGAAAGTAATTTCTTGCAAATCTTAAAGGTTTTCTTTCCCCCAATTCCCAAAAATCACGCCTTACCCCTTATCATTAGTGGTGTCAAGTCATCGCAGAGTTTTTGTTTGTGGCACTTGAACATTTCTTTACATGTATTTTTATCAACTTCGCCATCTTTTTCCCAGAAAGAACGTTCTCTTTACTCTTGATAATCCACAGAACACAGTTAACAGTTTTAATACGGAATATTTTTTAAAAAAAGAAAAAAAAAAAGGTATAGATAAAAAGTAGTTCCAGTGAAACCTCTTCACAGCCTGGTCTGCTGATTGATTTCCGGAAAGACATGTAGCTGCTGAATTTTTAAAACGCTGTTGGCATCACAAATGAGCTCCATTGTTGGGGTGATGGTGGAACTCTCAAGGAAGGGTATCTCCACATCTGGGGAAACAAAACCCTAACTATCTTTATGCCTCGATGCCAGACATACTGTAGATACTAGCCATGGAGATGGTAATTTGGTTGAACCAACCTTTTCAGTCAAGAGCACAAATGTCCTCTCTACTTTCTGTCTTAAGCTGTAATCATGGTGAGTAAGAGTCAGTTTGGTGGTCAGTAAAGTTACAGTTTGGTTATTTCCAGTCTGTTACTTGGCTGCCTTGGTTGGGCTGAGTCAGGCTTGGCCGAAACAGAAAGAGAGAGAAAACAGTTCCATCATTCCTTCGGTACAATGATGCCTTGTGTTACCGCCAGCAGAACGCCACTCTGGCAATGATGACGATGGCTCCCTCTCCTTTTCTGGAGCCTACTGTATGTCTTGCTTTTTCTGCCTTTCTGACCATCCCTATCCCCCCATCCATGGTGTGAAGGATTAGATAATAGGCAGCTTTAGTGTGGGCTGAGAAAAAGAGGTGTCACAGACCTCTCTTGTTGCTTCTGTAGCCGTTCCTCCCTCCATCTTCCCTCTCTCTCTCTCTCTCTCTCTCTCTCTCTCTCTTTGTACCATCTGCGCCATGAGCAGCTTGGCACCACACAATCTGTAAATGCCAAGCTAGGCTTATTTTATTTTTATGTATGTATGTGCGCTTGTGTGTGCATCTGCGCATGCAAGTCTGCTATGCATGATAAGACGATGTTTACATGGATGTATGGGATCTTACATCGTGTTTGCCACAGTGCTTTGTAAATGTCAAGCTTGTTATCACACATCCAGGAATAGATGATGCATCTTACAAGTTATCTATTTTTCCTAACACTCGGTAATCGGTGACAGCATCTCTACTCTATTGACAAAGATGTTCGATCCGCCTTCGCGTTGTCTTCAGCAATTGAACACGTTTCAAACACGTATCGCAAAGCAAACCTAGTGTAAAGGGGCAAAAGTAGGAGTGTCTCTGCCAGATGTGCAGAGTTAAGATAATTGTAGACTACATACATTTCAAAGAAGCACATATGACAAATTTGATCCGAGACAGAGGTAACAGCTTAGCTATATGGGGATCATCGATAAACTATTTATAAGTGTCTGACAAAAAAAAAAAAAAATCAAAAAACTAGATATTTTTTCTTTATTCATTTTTGCTCAGAATCATTCATTTGGACAACAGAAGGTTGCAGAACGAAAAGACGTGATCACAAAATGAATTTGCTGAAACATAGTCACACCCAGCCTTACATTGTAGCTGCCCAACATTCTGGTCTGTTGGATTGCTCCCTATGTGAGAACTGTGCTTCGTTTGACCATGGTGAATAAGCAAAACAAACCTAACAATTTACAGTTATTAATGCAAGCTATGTGTAACTGTTGTTTGAGTGTGAAAGGTTAGATTTTCTGCCAATCATACCGTTATATCCCAAAAATCTTCTTTAACAGGCAGAAAAATGGAGATGACATGCAAAGAATGTAAGTGTAATGTCTGAATTCCCCTTAAATTAAATAAAATAAATAATATGTGTGCTTTGTCCACCTTGGGCCCTCTACCACCATGAGAAAGCAGTGGAGTAAAATAATTTTCTTTAGCATATTGGAAATATAAACATTCTCCACTCGGCTGAGAACAATGCAACTGTTTCCTTGTTCAAGGCATTTCGGATTTGGTTTAGGTCTCGGCCAGTAGCCACAGCTCGGCAAGTTCCCACCTTACAAACTAGATTAGACTACTACTTATTGCCTATGTCACTATCATGCTCCCTGCTTTTGTATAAAAGGTCATTTATTTACAGTGATGACCAGGGAAAACGCGTTGGTGTCGTTGTTTATGGGCATTTTCTGCTCATCCCTCTTTCTTTAAGCAGTCTGAAAAAGCACTCATCATGCCCACGAGACGCTAAAACCCCCAAACCCTCTGTGTATCAAGTTGTAAGAGTACACTTAGAGGAAAAGGAAAAACAGCTGATGGTGGTGCCTTTTCCACATTGATCACAAAAGTCTGGCAGTGAGATTTTTGGCTGCAAGGCACACAACTTCCGGACGAAAACAGAATTTTCGAAAAGCAACAGCTAGGCAAGTGATGGGGGATGCAGATTTTGTCTGTGGCCATGGTGAACTTGTCTTCGTTCCCATGTGGCCCTGCACTGCTAGGAACAGGACTACTAACACTCTGCTGCAAAAACAAAGACTGGAGCAGAACAAAACAGAGTGATATGAATGGGTGTGAGAGATTAATGAATCAACTGTAGGCGTATGTTGAATACAGTATTGATCAGGGATTAACCTGGTGTAACCTACAGTAATTATTAAACTCTCTGTGCCACGTTCTAATAAGACCCCATTTATAAGTGGTAACTGGTGACTTTATTATAAAAACATTAACTGATGTTGTACAGACGGGGTTGGTGCGTCATTAATGGTCAAGTCTTTCTAATAAACCATTATGTCAGTGCAGTTAAAACTGTTGAAGTCATTGTAAATAAGGATCACAGGTTTCTTACTTTCTAATAAGCCATCAGCAAAAGTTACAAAGTCATCTGTAATTAAGCTAATAATAAATCTAAAAAACAGTTTTAACAAAGTTTTAACGGTTCGACGGGTTGAGAAAAATTATTATTCATTTTAGAAGAAGAAGAAGGGAAGTTAGATGACTAGATTCATGTCTGTTCGTAAATATGAATCTACAGGCAAGCAGCCAGTTAGCTTAGCTAAACTGGCTAAGACTGGAGACATGGAGAAAAAAGCTAGCCTTGCGCCGTTTTGTTTGTTTAATCTGTACAAAAAACAAAACGAAACTAAAAATTTAAACGACAATTTGCCATTTCTGACGACATCTGGCTTTTGTCTTCGGTAGGATTGCGTGACGGGTGGACACGCTAATTTTCGCACCCTTTCCGGTGCGATGTTTTGAAGCTCGTTGAAGTTCAGGACGTCGGCGGGTAAATAGTTTTCCAAGAGCACTTGAACATTGTTCAGTTGGTGTTGAGTTTGAAAGAGAGACTGAAGTAGAAGATATAAAAAGTAAACACAGTAACATTGTCACTGGCCTCCATGCTGCTTTCTACGGTTAGCTGTTTTCCCGCGTGTTCATGACATCAGCGGTGACACACCAGGAGTAAGTCGCTCATTTTTAGCATGTTTACCCGTGTTTAAAAAATCTGCATATGGGCTAATTTGGTGTAAAAGTGGTATTTGAGAGCTTTAGAAGTTCTGGTGTATTTTTACTGCACCTGTTTCCCCCTGTTTTCAGTCTTTATGCTAAGCTAAGTTAGCATAACTCGCCTCATAGGTCTAGCTCATTGACTGTAGGTCTAGCTTCATGTTTAGCATACAAACATAAAGGTGGTGTTAATCTTCTGATTTACCTCTGGGCAACAAAGCAAATAAGCAATAAGCATATTTTGAGTATTTCCAAAGCTTTTTTTTCAGTCTTTGTGCTAAGCTAAGCTAACCAGCTGCTGACAAATATGGGATTTTCAGAGAAAAAACTCCCCACATGTTTGCAGTCTATTTGAGTGGCCTGCTGGGGGAGAATAAACATCAGTCAAGGAGATTTTTCACAACCTGGCAAACCAACATTAGTTCACATTAATGGCTTTTAACTGATCTATAAAGCAGAATTCTTTTTTAATAAAGCCATTAATTAAAGCTAATAAACCTTTAGAAAAGGCGCCTTATCAGACAGTGGTGCCAAAGTTACCAAAGTTCCCCAGCTAGACATGCTTCTAACCCAAAACATAATTTGAGTTGTATGACATCCTGAGTTAATGAGTAATCTCAGTAATCCTCAGTAATGATATTGGTCTTGTTAGGATTTATGAAGGCTGGTCCCTGCATGAAAAGTGTAGCAATATGTTTTTAATGGCTCTCTGAGGCAGGGAGAGAGACAAAATTTCCCATGTGTGGCACATGCAGGATAAATTGACGAGTGCCCACGCTGCTTTCATGATGATCATCTTTTTCTCTCTCTCTCTCTCTCTCTCTCTCTGCCACACTCTACCAAACAGTTTTTTTTCTCCCACTCAACATTCTTTCATTTCTTCATCTATGATTTCACAATGTGTTGATTCCAACTGACTGACATTTAAGAGGGATGCGAGCATATGAAAGGAAGAGGCGTTTGCTCTTAGCTGCTTCTGTTGATATTTTATACAAGCAACTTGCAGTTTGTTAAAACTATCGACATGACAACAGGACAGGAAGCAGGAAGTAGTGTTTTCCATTTGAATGGCGTGGAGAGATAACGGCTCCAAACTGCTAGTTCCATTACATTTGCATCATCACTCTGCCCTCACATCAGGTTGCATACTATAGACACAGATAACATGACCAGTGCTTTTGTGCATATGCATGCGTGCATATGTTTGACTTAGTCTACGCATGCAGACAGTCAAACCACAGACAGCATTCCAGGTCCCTCTGCAGTTAACTTCTGTGAGGGTCAATACTGTTGGGGGGTCCTGGGTATTCTTGGAGCATGGAGGTAACTGCGCTGTCATAAATACTTCTTCTGGAATCTAAGATTGCATGCTCTCCCCACAAACGTTCAACCGATGACACTGATGCATCCTGTGTCTGCCTCGACCAAAAGCATTCATTTTTAATTATTTAACATTTTAATGCACATTTTGTTTCTTTGTCTTGGTTCTATGAATCAATTTTACAGTCATATGGTGAAAATAATAATCCATAGCTACACAACAGCATGATTTTATTATAGAAAAACAAAAATGTATTACTAACATATACGTATTGATGGCGTGTATGTAAGTGACATGTAATAACATTTTAGTATCCGTCCAGTTGTTTTGGAGTAAATAAATATTAAAACTACACAACTGTTTATACAAAACATTATTTTTCATTAACAGCTGTTGCGTAACCAAGTTCTTAAACTTGGGCACCAAAGGTGTGATGGCCAAGCGGATACTGATTCAAGTGTAAACTGTATTGATTTCTTTATTCGCACTGAACAAGTCTTTCACAGTCCAATCATGCTAAAGTGCAGGTTCTCACCGTCAAGCTCTAACCCTAACCCTAACCCTTCTTTGCATGGATCGTTTTTAAGATGCCATTTGACCTTTTTTTAGCCAGGGCTCCTACCTCTGACAAGAAGCTTGCTTAATGTGGCCAAAAGATCTCAGGGAGGTGGGCTATGTGTGGGCACGGTTGCATTAAAGGTTTTATAAAAAGTCTGGATTAAATAGTCTTTTTGTCTGAATTTGAACCAGAGTTTGTCTACTGAGTATGTGGACTGTATACAATATATACTTTGTAGACGTACTACTTAAACCGCGACACCATTTGCATGCATTTTGTGCAGTATCCTTTCCCGCACTGCTCTAATGTGACTATGCAAAGGGAGCTACAGTATTTAGAGCCAAGTCTGACTCAGCAATGGACAAACATACTCTGCTTTGGAATGTGAAAACACAGATTTTCATAAATAGTCTTGAAGATCTTCCTCTTTCTTTCTATAGACTGGTTTAGTATGGTAAAGATGGTGGTAACACATGCAGGTGCTAATTAGTTGAATTATTCTGTTCCTCAGTTGATTGATGCTAATGATTCCGTGATGCAGAAACAGCGGTCAACATCGTTAATTCTAATAAAGTCCAATAGTAAAATAGTTGGAATCCTGATTTAAATCTTACATCAGCATCGCTCCTCAGGAAAACACCGGAATGAGAAAATGATTGGATGAGACTGAACGGGAACGGGAAACACACAGACATGGAGTCACTGTAGGCAACTGGTGACAGTGTCTGCGTGTTGGATCTTGTTCAGTGCAGTGGGAATATTTACTTTTAAGCTGTTATTTGTTGGTCTACATGCTCACATGTTATTTACTTGTCATAAAAGAAATTGCTTTACTTACAACCTTTAAGATGCCGTAGGCAGCTTTTTTGTTTGAACAATTAAGGACAAATATGGGATTCAACATGATAAAGTACAGGAAAAAATATGTAAGGCAGAAGACAGAATACACAAAAACTCCTTTTAATAAAAGCACCTGTTCTCTTTCTCACCTTTCCTTTCTTCCCCTCCTGAGTCCATTTTTTCTACTTCTTTGTCTCATGTAATGCTGAGGTAGCACAAAAATGATACTGAAAATTTTGATTGAGTCATAACTGCACAGAAAACTCAAGTGAATGAAGTCCTCCTCTGTGCCATTGAGAGTATACAGTATCTTAATATCAGTGCCGCATCACAGTTTTAAGGTTTTAAAAGTTGTCAAACTGGTATGGCTGCAACATTATGCTCAGAAAATCACCTATGACTACATGAATAATTGTTAAGACAAACAATATTTTAATTTCTGCTCCCAGGCTTGGCGTGGTATCGTAGAGAACAAAAAAATACACGCTTGAGACAGCATTTCAACATGATTGTTTCCATAATAAAAAAAAAAAAGCAACATTAATGGTTTTGGGATTTATTAGTGACAGAATACTGAATAGAATTTTTATCCTAAATCCTGGGATAATAATCAACGCAATGTTTTAGGACACAATAAGAACGTAGAGACAGGTTTAGAACAGGGCGTGTCTGCTTCAAATAAATAGTTTTATGAGCAGGAATATGTAAATGTTTGTTAAAGAGACTCTATACTCATAGTCCTTTCGGAACTCTTATAATAGAACATCAGGCCCTTATGTCTACCAGAACTATCACTCAAGTTTCCATTTATTTAACTTATAACATTATTTATATACATTTGGAAACAATTCTCTCTCCTCTCCTCTAGGCTCGCCCTGCTCTGGGGGCTAACTGCTGAGCATGCTGGATAAGGCTCCGCCCACGACTAGTAGCCTCAACCTGGTGAACACTGAAGTTTCTGATTCCGCGGCGGCCCCGGACGCACATGACTGTATCAAGATGGCCGACCTTGTGGAGAGCCTGGATACCAGAGAGCTGGACATGGGAGAGGGAGAAGAGATCGACTCTGATGGAAGCTACTTAGGTGTGATTTCACTCCTCATTTAGCCCCAAGAACAAGCTGATATAACCATAAACAAAACAAATAACCCCGAGTAAACAAACACACAGTGTAAGTGTAACACAAATCTTAAGAATATCCAATTATAACTGAATTAAGCAGTCGGTTCTTTTTGTGACGAGAGATTAAACGTCCAGGAAACTGAAATTGTGATACTGTGAACCAGATTCATTGTTCAGAAGCAGCCAAATAAGCACAACACATTAAGTTTGTAACTTTCCTCTTTGGCTTGTACCCAGGGTCTCTGGGAAATGCAGGAAAAACGAGGGACAGCAGCCCAGCCAGGTTATGGGAAAGTGGATAAACTCACATTGTATGCCAGTCTGGAAAACTGACAAAAATACATTTGGAATTACTTCAGCGGGTGTAACTTCAAACTGGTACCAAACAGTACAAGAGAATGAGGGTGGATTTTATTTTATTTTTTTCCTTTTACATAATTTAGATCTCACAAAACCTACCAGAGAATAAACAGAAACATTTGACCTAATGCTGCAAACCAGAAAAAACAACGACATACAAATCTTGAACAAAGGCAGGCTTTTCAGTGATGCAGCCTACTCGCTCCCAAGCAGCCTGAACAACTCCTACATGCACAAGCAGAAACATCACGCTAACCGCCCGCCTCTCTCCTTCTCCCAGGGGACTGTCGCATCCCGTTTTCAGCGGTGTATGCCACGCTGGGCTTTAAGGAGGCCAGTGCCAAGGTCTACCTCCCCACTGTGCCCATCACTGCCCGCATCCTGGAGGTGGAGAGATTCACCACCGCACAAGACCGCTTCAACCTGTCGCAACACAGGAGTGTCAACAAGGTACTGCACGTACACAATATGCATGGCAATATTTTGCAAAGATTTAGACTTTACCTTTCCTTCCATTCCATTCCATTCCAAGATCAGATGCAAAGTTTTGCTTCTAAAATAACCATTTCTAAAATGATCATAACTCGAAAGTTAGCCCTGAGGCTCACCATCTCTCTCTCAAACAAGAACACTCACTGCTGG
>JBBPCS010000374.1:3151699-3192579 GCA_037974645.1 Hollardia meadi | reverse complement strand
ACCCCCCCCCCCCCCCCCCCCCCATGTCGTGTGTGTGTGTGTGTGTGTGTGTAGTCTCTGCCAGCAGTGTTTAGGATCGAGCTGAAGCACGGTGAGTTTACCTGGGTGGTTAAGAGGAAGGAGAAACATTTCATGGAGCTGCACAGAGAGCTGAGGACGTACAAGACCTTCATGAGGATACCGCTGCCGTCACGCAGGTTGGTGCTTACACATGCAGAGTTACACTCGCACACGGACATGCACATGTACAAACACACACAAGCACGTGTTTTAGATGCACACACTTGTTTTTTTTTGTCCCATTGCGTTGACCATGTCGGAATGTGTTTTCCAAGCAACCAGAGTGACTCCAGGAAAGTCCCAGCACTTTAATCCCCTTAAAACCAGTTAAGACACAACATGTAAATGGATACAATTTTGAGGTGGTTGCAGGCAGGTTTTTAAAAAACCTTTGGACAGAGCGACACTAGCTGTTTGCCCCTGTTTCTGGACTTTATGCTAAGCTACGCTAGTTGCCTCCTGGCTTTTAGCTTCATATATAGTGTTCAGGCATTTATAATAATGGTATCAGTCTCCTCATGTCTTTTCTAACTATACATTTCAGTATATCTGCTATATAATTTAGCAACATTTGCATAATATCCTCAACAGTACATTTCAACTCCCTCTGTTTTGTCCTTTTCCATGATTTTTCGGTCTCTTGCCCTCTCGATCTCTTTTCTTTTTTCCGTCCGCACACGCTTGAAAACAAAGGAATGTTGCCCTCGGATTAATTTTAATAGGATTTAATTTTGCCCTGCTCCTTCTTTCTCTTTCCCCATCTGTGTTCCTTATACCTCTAAAGTCCGAAATTTCGTCCAATTTTCAGTTAAATAAACGCCCAATTTGCCACTCCTGCATTCCTGGTTAGTATCATATAAAACAACAGCGAGTCGACCTGCAACCCGTCAGTTTATTCAGGCTTTTAAATTTGCCTGTCTAAACACCTGCTGGCAGGAAAGTAAAAAGGAAATCGTGCTCTAATTCTGACGCGGTTCCTGAAACTAAAACTTTTATCTTTGAGCAAAGGTTGAACAGAAACATTGCCTAAAGGTTGTTTGGGCGTTGTCCTTGAAGTTTGAAAGTTTGAAAACACTGTGCGATTTGCTTACAAAGTGCTTTTCTGTTTTTGTCTCAACTTTTTAAAAAATTTTTTATTTCCTCCCCGTCTGTCTCAGCCACACAGTGAGGAGAAGGACGGTGAGGAAGAGTGAGGTGAGGGAGATGCCCTCCCTGCCGAGGGGCTGGGGAGACGAGCTGGTGCGAGACGAGCAGGTGTCCAGCAGGAGGGTACGCCGTTTGCAGCATCTTTGCTTGTTTTGCTGAAAATTCACTCTGACTGTGTATGTGTGTGTGTGTGCGTGTGTGTGTGTGTGTTTATGTGCATGGGTTTTGCAATTAAAATACTCACAGCGGCCAAAATAGTGTATGTGTTTTTACAGAGACAATTAGAAGACTATTTGAACAAGCTGCTGAGGATGGCCATGTACCGCAAATATCACCACACTGTGAGTAATCATACTAAGCACTGCAAGCCGTGTCACTTTAACATAACCTCATAATGACTGCCTGCCTATCTATAAGCTCAGGTTTATACTAATTTCATGTGTATTATGAATTTCTGTAGATACCAGCCAAATGTAGCCTGTTCAGTGGTGGAAGAAGTGTTCAGATCATTTACTTAAGTCATGTAAATGTCCTCCTTTACCAGTAAAAGCCACGCAAAATCCTACTTCAATAAAAGTACAGATTTTTTTCGTAAAATGCCCCCTGTGACAGATATATTACTCTGTCATTAATAGATTGTTAACACTGATGCACGAATGTGTAAACAGCATAGTTCTGACACACACATTTCTATTCATATTTCTGAGCGTTTTTTGTTTTTTTTTTGTGTCCTTGTGAACTATTGGATAATTTAAATAGTCATTTAAGTAGAAACATCTGAAACGTTTAGAGGGGAAATGTCTCTTTGGTGGGACTGCTAACAACCCAGAGAAACATGACTATTAGCCACAACTGCACACTGATTTGAGGTCGTAAGCCAAAAACGTTGGCTTCATCTTGAACAGGATATTTCATAGATTTATATAATTGCTATCATTTAGTAATTAAAGCTGCCAGACAAAGATGGTGGAGTAAAAAGTACAGATTTTGCGTCTGAGGTGTAGGGAAGTAGAAGTATAGAGTATGTCAGCTACTGTAAACACCTGCGATGCACTGTAGAAGTAAATATAATTAACAGTGTTTTCAGTCATTTTACTAAGCTCTAGTCCTGTGTCGGAACATCGAGTGTTGACACAGATCATTACTGTGTTTTACCCATAGCACTGTGTCTGTTTCATGTTGACACACTCGAGGGATTTAAGCATATTGCCGCTGCACATTTAAGATAAACGCACGGAAAAACAGAGCACATTGTTCCTCCTCTGTGACAGCTCTGTTGATTTATGGTCTTTTTTGTTTCACGCGACAACGCATTTACATGTGACATGCTCTACATCCTTGCCTAGTTCTCAGTTCTCAAAAACTCCTCATCCAAAAGACTTGACTTGTCATCAGGGTCATCTTATATTTGAGCCAATAACGTATTTAGCCATTTAGTATACAGAGCTTTACCCGTGCTTACATTACCTTTATGATGGAATGGCCCTTCAAACGGACCAATAGCATGTTTAGCCACGGCACTGTGCCAGTTGTGTGTTGACATGTATCATTCGGGCGCATTGAAAGTAAATATCTGAGGTGACATCGGCGTGTTGAGATTATGTGTGAACATCACGGCTGCCTGCTCACAGAGTCACATGCTGATGTTTAAAGTATCACGTGTATTTGGTCTGTCTATACACGTGTCAGCGCCTTGTCTCTTCCTGTCTATTCTCAGATGGAGTTCATTGACGTCAGCCAGCTGTCATTCATTCACGATCTGGGGCCCAAAGGACTGTGAGCATTTTACTCTTACTTTGAATCCTTTCAAATCTCTCTTTTTTTTTTTAATACTCTCCTTATACCCCACAGCACAGAAGATATACAGTATAACTATTATCTCTGTCTCTTCCAGGGAAGGGATGGTCTACAAGCGCTCAGGCGGACATCGTATCCCTGGCATGAACTGCTGTGGTCACAGCCAGGCCTGCTTCCGCTGGTCCAAACGGTGTGTGATTACTTCTGTCCTCGTGTGACGCTCTCTCCCTGTCTCTCTTCACCTCGTCAATCTTTTTTTTTTTTTTGTTTGTCTCTTCTATTCCCCTTTCCATTGCTTTAGTTGCCATGCTCACGTGTATACCGCTGTTCTTGACTGTTTTCACCTTCTTGTAACCAAGCAAACATTCTACATTAATGTTGCGGTCACTTGATTGTAATTTGTTGTGGTAATAAAAGAGGGATTAATAAGGATTAGCATTTCTTTTTTACTGGCTAATTTGTCTAGAATGGAGGTGTGATGGATGCTAAGTACAAATTCCTGGCAGGAAGCTGTCTGAGTGAGGGCGTGAAAACACAGTGACCACTCACTAACATCTGAATAAGTGGCAGTTTTGGCGATTCAAATCTTCGTAGCATCTTCAAACCAGCTGCACTGGCACACGCTCGCCTCTCTCTCTTCATCTGTTTGTCCTGTTTGTTTCCCTTTCTCTTTGTCACAGCCACATTATTATATGAGCACTTTTTTATTAGTTTCTAAAGACAACACAAAAAGAATCCCACACGTTTGAAACACTCGGCCCGGCCACCTACATCCCCATGTTGATTTTCTTCCTACATCCTTTCCTTGAGACAAGAAATATAAGAACTAATCCACAGCAGTCAACAGAGATCCACAGGACTTTACAAAGACAGACACATCATAAATCCTGATGATGAGCTCTATGTGTGTGTGTGTGTGTGTGTGTGTGTGTGTGTGTGTTGTGTTAGGTGGCTGGTAGTGAAGGACTCAAGCCTGCTGTACATGAAGCCAGACACGGGAGCCATCTCCTTTGTCCTGCTGCTGGACAAAGAGTTCAGCATCAAGATGGACTCCAAAGACACAGAGACCAAACATGGAGTCCGGGTTGACAGCCTCTCCAGGTTATATCACTGTGTCCTGTGTGAATTTCGTCGCGGGTCACGTCCATTTCGAGTGTTTGGGCTTTTGTGAGATTTGTGATTGTTATTTCAGATCCAGCGGAAAAAGAAAATCCTTCGACTCTCAGATAAAATCAGTTTATGATATTAAAAATGTATTCCAAAGGGTTGTGCACATACAGTCTTCCTTCCGCCTGCCTCATTCAGTCAAAGAAATAGACTTCCCACAACCCCCCCAGACAGCAGGTATAAAGCATCAATTTTGTGGGTTTTGATGTGTAGGCGGAGAGTAGGCACGGAGAAACATTTCAGTGTCCCTTCACTTTGTTTGCTCATTCTACTATGCTTAAAACCATATGTTTACCATTATAAGATGATAACAGTCTGCTGGTGCAGAGTGGACTGTTTTCTTTAACTCATTTTAATTCCAACACTCTTAACCCAGGGCTCATCTTATTTTTGGAATGATTACCGAGATCTGTTTTCTCGTAAAAGGAAAACAAAATGCCTGCTTTTATAAATTGAATCACGGAATTGGAACTGACGTGGTTCAAGCCATTGCCAATAACGTGACTACACTGCATGCATCTGTGTGTTTGAGCACAGGCATGTATGTTTATTGCATCGTATCTGTGCGCACCCTCCTGGCAGGACCCTGGTGTTTAAGTGCAGCAGCTACAGACACGCGCGCTGGTGGGGTCAAAGCATCGAGAGCTTCGTGAGGAGCCATGGGAAGGCCTTCCTCCGAGACCACCGCTTCGGGTCATTTGCACAGGAACAGGAAAACATCCCTGCCAAATGGTAAACACACTGGGAGAGAGCACAACTGGTGGTGCTGTTAGTGACGCTGGTGTGTCAGTGGAAAGAGATGATGAAAATACAGCCACAATAGCAGAGAGCAATAAAAACAAATGTAACGGTTTTGAGGGAAAGAAAGTTTTGCATTAGTTTGAAACCGGTACATTAGTTTCATTCTAACAGACCCATGGTGTGTTTTATGTTTAGATTAGTAGATGAGATTACTAATTAGATTAGTAGATGTGATCATGTTTTCTACAAGAAAACAGGGTAAAATAAATAAAACTCAAAACACACACATTTTCAGCATATTTTATTTTCTTCTCTGCCTCGTAACTATGGAAATGTATGAAAGGACTGAACACTCAACGCTCTCTCTGCCATCTTTCAGGCCTTTTTTTTTTTGTTGCATTCCTTCCCCCTCAGCTGGCAGATTCTGTGATATTGAATCATCTGTGTGATAATGTCATTACGACGTCTTTGTACTCGACACGGAGCCTGAGAGAAAAAACAACAACAAAACAAACCATGTTGCGGCCTTAATGGAAAGAGAAAGTGTTTAAAACCAGTTATGTCAAGATGTAGCTTGCTATGAAATATTGTGGCAGTTTTGAGGCAAGCTTTGACAAAACACACAGCTCTAAAAAGGTATTTATCCAACAACTGTACTGTAAAAAGTGAAACACTGCATATGTTTGTTTTTTTTTGTTTTTTTACCTTCGTGCATGTGCATGTGTCAACACAAACTGACTGACTGACTGTATTTTTTTCTTTGCAGGTATGTAAATGGGAAGACTTACATGGAGGATGTGGCTAATGCTTTGGAGGAGGCTAAAGAGGAAATCTTTATCACTGACTGGTGGTGAGTTTTAGTGTACAAATGTATGATTGCTGTCAGGACTGATGTGTGAGAGCCCAGAAACAAGCAGGTCGGTGGGCGACAATCTGTCCTGCTTAAACACGAACATCCGGTGGAGCCTCTTTTTAGTGGACTCAACCAGTGGACTGTATCTTGAAGCAAGTTTAAATTAGTCTGGTCATCTCAGAGGCTCCTTAGCAGACCTTGGTGTCCAGAGGAGGGATCTTTTTGGGACCCCTCAAGCCCCTCCTCTCCACGTCAAAAAGTGACAGAAAGTTAAAAATTGAAAGTCATTGACACAAAATAAATAAATAAATAAATAAATTATTGAAAAAAGACAGAACTGAAGAAAAAAAATCGGATTGTCATTCAAAAACACATAAAATTCAAAATAAATATCAAAATAAAATTCAGTGATTTTTTTTAAATATTTGTGTTTTGTTTTTCAGTGCCAATACAACTCTTTCTATTACGAATGTTTCAATGCCTTTTTCGTTCAGGTTTTGTTTTCAGCGCCAGATTTATTGTCACTGTTCTAGCCCCTTAATTCCCTTCCTCCAGAAAACATTTGCAAAGCTGATTTTTCTAAAATGTGGTGTTTTTTTTTTTGTTTACGTCCACGTTTACATGCTAGCACTCTTCTTCTTTGCCTCCATTGGTGCATTGCTGTGTACCTTGGAGCATTACTGCCACCTGTCGGTCAGTGGAATAGTGCGTGCACATACTTTGTACCTGTAATAGTCTGTTTTGATTTAAAAAAAAGTTCCAAATAAAGAGCAGTTATGGTTGTAGTGTATAGATGATGCTGTAAAAATAGTATAATGCATCAGCTGAGCATATAATAGTTGTAAAGGCTCATTCCAGTAGTTTGGGTAGCACAGTAAGCGCACAGATCATCAGACTTCTGCCAAGAATGTGCTGACAGCTTGACACTCTGATACGCAGTTAGTGTAGTGCATGTTGTTACACATTACCCACAACTCCTGTCTCTTACGCAGGCAACACAATAGTACCGACTCCAATTACAGCCTGGGCCACGCGCCCAGAATAGAAATACACTGTCAGAAAGTCTCCACATAGTCTCTGTCTCCACTTCTTCTACACCCCATTTGTCTCCCTCTTAACCTACTGTCTTTCTTTTTCACTTGTCAGGGGGTCAGATGACCTGAAAGTATAGTTGTGTCACCTAGCATGTTGTACATGTGCTTGCATGTCTATTTTTGTATTTTCAGGCATGGGAAATAAACACTGTTTTTAGTCTCTGGACACAGTTATAATATTCTCGACGGTGTAATTTCAAATATGATATTATGAGATTATTGGTCCCTCAGAGCCAATTGTGTGACTGTTCCCTGAGTTCCAAGGCAGCAGTCACTGGGCTTAGGGTCTTAACCAATGAGGTCTTTGAGTCTGTGTAATGTGAGCCAATGCCATAGTAGACATGCAGGCTCAGGATGCCAATGTGAGTGACTCATGAAACTATGTCATTATGTCACATCTCTCATGTGAACCGGGTGTATAAAATATAAATGTGCGTGTAAGCATTAATTTTTATGAATTAATTTGATACATTCAATTGTTTTGAATGCCTTTAAGAAATACGCATCTTTTTTATTTCTCTCTATGCTTCTGACTCTCACTCTTTTCTTTTTTGCAAGGCTGAGTCCAGAGATTTTCTTGAAGAGACCTGTTGTGGAGGGCAACAGGTGGAGGCTAGACTGTACCCTCAAGCGCAAAGCAGTAAGTGTAGGCATCAGACCAGCATCAGCAAAGTCCAAGTATTGAGCACTATAGACTCTCTGAACACATCCTCTAAATAAAGGCAGACATAGAAATGTTTCCATTTCTTCCATTTCTTTGTCAATTAACAACACATTCCATCAAATAGAGAGAAGAGTTAACATTTTTAGGCAACATAAAGCAGTTTTCTCAGAAAATAACCCCTATATAGATCAGAAAGTAGTTATTGTTACATGCCAAGAAACTAATGTGATCTGCCTCACTTTTCATTTACATCATACATTTATGTATACTGTTCGCCTTTTGAGTAGGGTAATGTGGTCTTTTAAGTGAGAAAAGATTAGCTTTCACAGATTAATCTTGTAGCTTTTTAAGGGTTGTTTCTTCATCAATAAATACCATGTGTGATTTTTGAGAAATATACAGACAAATACATGAACTAAAAGTAAAACGGATAGAAAAGGTCAAACAAATAAACATGATTACATTAGACAAAAATAATCAGGGTTTCTGCTTCAGAAATGATTCATAATGTATTGAAACCAATGATCTATGACATTACATACATGTGTTGGCAGCAAATGTGTTCTAAATATATATATATATATATATTTTTCCTTTCTGTCTCTCTAAAGCAACAGGGAGTGCGGATTTTCGTGATGTTGTATAAGGAGGTGGAGCTCGCTCTGGGCATCAACTCAGGCTACAGCAAGAGGACCCTCATGCACCTGCACCCCAACATCAAGGTAACAGAAGGATTATGGGTAGTGAAGAAGGATGCAGAATCAGTATGACCCAAGTTTGTCAGTGCATTAGGTTTGATAGACAAAACCAGACTGTCTGTTGTAAACACACACAATTACATAGCTGAATTATATATATATACACCACAACTTATATGGTCTATGTGAATCCATGTGTGCTGTATTTCATCTGTTTGTGGCTCAGGTGATGCGTCATCCAGACCATGTCTCCTCCTCCGTCTATCTGTGGGCACATCACGAGAAGGTCATTGTCATCGACCAATCAGTGGCCTTCGTGGGCGGGATCGACCTGGCATACGGCCGCTGGGACGACGGAGAGCACCGGCTGACGGATGTCGGCAGTGTGACACGCTCTGTGGCCCTCGAGCAGGTCAGACACACACACACACACACACACACACACACACACACACACACACACACAACTAATTAAACTGTCTTGTCTACAGTTTGGAGTTATTGGCAATAAATGTGATTAATAAACGGTTCAAATATGAGAAGAAGGAGGGGAAGAGAGGAAATGGAGGAATCTGTTTTATGCAAACTCACACAGCCTGCTTGTTTTGCCTGATTGCTTATTTGCATGGATATGGAATACAAAGAACAAACACTTTAGTACAAATATACACATTGTTATGCACAATTACATAAACTTAGTCAATAGTATGTATAGTATATATTTGCCCTATTAGCAAGGCCAACACTGTAGTATTTTTTTTTTGAGTCATTCAGTCAATGATCCCTTTGTTTGTCTGTCCAACCGATTCCCTTAACCAAGATTTCTAAGCAACTTTTGGACAGAGAATTTATTTTTATGTTTTGCTGAAGCTGGCAATATCAAAATGCCACGAAAGATTTACTAAGCACATCGATGCCATGCGGAGAATGAGCCGCTTTTTAAACATGACCTTCACGCGAAACTTTTGCTCCCAAGACATTCAAAAAATACTCATACTTCCCAGATGATAAAGCATCGTGTTTAGGGGGCATTTATGACTTTTCCTCGAGCACCAAACACAGCAAACATAAGATATTTTGTTGTCCAAGGTTGCAGTGAAATTTGCTGAGCACATTCATGCTCCCAGCAAGGTAAACATTTGTTGCCTTGAGGGTTCTCTGGTAGTCTTTTAGCATTTTGTTTTTTAAATTGTTGGTCAGTTTGTATGAATCTCAACTCAAACTGATTCTCACATCGATAGAATTACAAGCATAGATACTCAAACCCTTAATTAATTCTGTTTTAACCTGTCCTTGTTAATATTGACCTTCTCTATGTCATTTATATTAATACAGGGAGACAAACAGAAACACCTGTCTGTATAACACAATAAAACTGAACACCACCACAATCTAAAGTCTCCAAAATGACCATAAAGAATGAACACCTCTCTTTAACAGTTTCAACAAAAACTGAATGAAAATTATCGCTTTGATGCAGCTGGGATTTACTCTAAGGTGTTGTATTAGATTGCATTAGTTGTAGCTAGGTGTAGCTATGGAACTAGCATCTGAGTAAACATTCCCTGTTGTTTTCATGCTCCCAGGCTGGCCCCACCAACACTCCGTCCAGCAAGGGTGTGTCCTTTGTCGATGGCGTCTCCAAGAGCAATGGACAAAGCACGCCGCCCAGTGACCGGGTGGAGCTGCCCAAGCTGAAGGGGATCGGGCGCAATCGCAGGGCTCGCTTCAGTCTGTACAGACACCTGCAAAAGCACACGCTGCAGCATGCGGACAGTGTCAGCAGTGTCGACAGCGCGGGTGTGTTTATACGAGAAGAAGGAGGGAGAATATGTGTGAAGGGGAGTGCGAATGTCGGAACGCGAATTGGGCGCATGAGAGGCACATTGTGAAGCAGTGACGTGAACACATACTGAAAATGCAGTTAATTCAACATAACACTTTCATTCTGTTTGCGTGTTTGTTTAGGGAGTGGTTCAGTGCGAAGCCTAAAGACAGGTGTCGGAGAGTTACAGGGCAACACGCGCTTCTGGCATGGGAAGGACTACTGCAACTTTGTCTACAAGGACTGGATCCAGTTGGAGAAACCTTTCGATGGTCTGGTGCACACACTCAAAGTCAAACATTTTCCTGTAGTGCAGGCCTCACTCTGAAAAGCTTATTGCTAGGTCTAAAATTATTTTAGTGGAACAGAGTGCCAATAATCTTTTATTTGTCCCACTTTCCTCTCACTCGCTGCACCAAACCCTACTGTGCTCCTTTTCTCCCATCTTCTTTTTCCTTCTCTCTGTCCCTTTGCTTTTTTTCTTCTGTCCTACTGTACCCTCTCTCCATCTCTCCCCCTGCCTTCGTCCTGGTCGCCTCTGCCCTGTGCAGACTTCATCGACAGGTACACAACTCCCAGAATGCCTTGGCATGACATCGCCTCAGTGGTTCATGGCAGAGCTGCCCGGGATGTGGCCAGACACTTCATTCAGCGCTGGAACTTCACTAAGGTACTGTACACACACACACACACACACACACACACACACACACCATGTGTATGAACAAACACACACACACGCAGAGATGTAGAACAGGATTGAAACTTGAAGCTAAACTCGTCTAGCAAAGATTTTAGTAATTCACGATTTTACTTTTTCTAGGAGAAACAAGTTGCTCACTAATGTAAAACTTAAGTGGGGGAAATCATGAATGAATCGTGAAAACAAAACGGGACAATAAACACTAACCTTGTGAAATCTTAGGAAATGTCTGGCTGAAACAGTGGAAAAAACACCTTAATCCACACACTCCACTTTCCATGGCATCAGCTTTTCCCTCTCATTCTTCTGTTTTTACTCTTTTCCATTCCTCCCCTGACTCTACATTTACCCTCTCTCCGCCCACATTTGCCCTGACAGATCATGAAGCCAAAGTATCGCTCTCTGTCGTATCCATTCCTGCTGCCCAAGTCTCACTGGGGTGCCGATGAGCTCAGATACCGAGTCCCAGACTGTGTCAATGCCAAAGTGCAGGTAAGAGACCCGAACAGGCAATGTGCTGTTTGCACTTAACTGCACTCATAAAATAAAACTTACTGTGGGGAAATGTTGTTGGTTTTTTTCTTCCTTAATATTTATACAAAATGAGGACCAACCGTCCACCGACAAGTGGTTGAGAATTGCAGAGGAGAACATAAACTCCCACTTTCCCTGCACTGTTTTCCACATCCCGTTCTGTAAGCACTGCTGGAAAAAGACAAAAGAGAATGAGCTTTAAAAAAAACAAACAACTCTCCTTGGACTGAAAAGTTATATAACTACAGGTTTTCACCTTTGACTGACATGCTCGACTAAAATAAAAAGTACATGAAGATCCCATCACAACTCCATCAAGACACCACTGTGAACATTATGTACAACTTTTCCATTTCCATTTACTGTAACCAACTCCAATAACACAAACGCATTTTAAACATTTGCCGTAAGTCTTTTTGAGATCACGCACCCTTTTTATTTGCAGTAAAGTTAATGTCCTCGCAGGAATTATATACGAACTATTTACCATAAGTAGTATTAAATTGAAGTACTCAAAGTTACGGTTTATAAGGTGTAAAAATGCATATTTTTTTTTATATACTGGTGTTTGGTATTGCTAGAAAATGATCACTGACTAATAGTTATTGTGTTTTTTACGATATAGCTACATTGAACCATGTGATATGATTGCTTAAAGATGCATTTAACCATTTTTGACCACAATATACGTGCAAGAATACTTTGCTTGGAAGTGTCAACTCATTTCTTCTATGCTTAGCTCTTATGTATACTACATTGGAGACCCACCACCCACATTCCTATGGTTACAATCATGTTTATGATGCAGCCATTTTTAGTATTACCTCTTTAACTCCTTATGTCTGTGTGTACAAGGTGTTGCGGTCCGCGGCGGATTGGTCGGCAGGCATAAAGTACCACGAGGAGTCCATCCATAATGCCTACATCCAGGTCATCGTGAAGAGCAAACACTACATCTACATAGAGGTACACCAGCAGTGAGGCCAGGATATGAACACAAAAGATGAATACTAATTAAAATGCTCTATAAATAAAAGTCTCTCTCCTGGTTTATGTCCTTGTTTCCTCTCCTCTCTATCAGAATCAGTTCTTCATCAGCTGTGCCGACAACAGGATGGTCTACAACAAGATCGGAGACGCCATCATTGAGAGGATCATCAGAGCACACAAGTACTTCCCTTTTATTCAAACCTTTGTCCCCTGAAGTGGTACTTTTGATTGTTCGGAAGGAAGATACGCTGTACGCCTTCTCTCTTCTTCTACTTCTGCGTCACACAGCTTGACGCCGGCAGCCTGTCTGTCTTTATGCAACTGTGTTTTCTCACAGGGAGGGTAAGAAGTACCGCGTGTACGTCGTGACCCCTCTGCTTCCCGGCTTCGAGGGAGACATCACCACGGGGGGAGGGAACGCCCTCCAGGCTGTCATGCACTTCAACTACAGGTGAACCGCATACGTCCGAGTTTAACATTGAAAGAGGAGTAGTGAAGGGAAATGAGAAAGCAGATGTGGAAGTGTCATTAGAATTCGACTTTATTTCATTTCTTTCAAGTTGATTCAAGCCTAGGGCGTACTTGTGCAATATCCATTTTCGATGAGTTTTACTTTCCTGCCTCCTCAGAACCATGATAAGAGGGGAACACTCGATCATCTCCCAGCTGAAAAAGGAGAGTAAGTACACAAAGTAACTGAAACTGAACATTTTGACACCTCGTTGGAAAAGTGCCGATATTCTCCTAATGTTGTAATATAAGTTCATATTTTTACACTTCTGTTTTTTGTGTTTTTCCTCTCCACTCCCCGTCTCGTCTCCAGTGGACGACCAATGGATGAACTACATCTCCTTTGCCGGTCTGCGGACTCACGCTGAGCTGGAGGGACGCCTGGTCACGGAGCTCATCTACGTCCACAGCAAGATGCTCATCGCTGACGACAACACTGTCATCATCGGTCCGTCTCTCGTCTGCTTCTATCACCTTCTGTCTCCTTTTTTTTTTTTTTTTCTCGTGTTGTTTTCACCAGTTACTATTTAAAGCAAATAGCCTCTCTGCCTTGACACCATCGAAATGTGATAAATCTAAAAATCTGGCTTTATTCCTCCCATCTCTCACCATGTGTGCAGCTCACAAATGTGCACACAAATACTGTTTCAGTATGTGGTGACCGTTGCAACGTAGCTCAGCTGTGCCCTCTGCTGGCTCACAAGGTGCAGCTCACGGTCCCACAACAATCAACAAATGAGGAACAAATCATCCTTTTTTTTAGACATCACTGTAACTTTTCTCCATAATATTAATAAGGCAATTCAAATAAAGTCATGTTTATGACTATATATGTCATTTGGTCTCCAGTGGCAACCCTGTACTGTAGATCTGTTACATGTTTTTAGAGAGCCTGGATGCGGAGATTCAGTCTCCGTCTCCTGTTGTGTTTGTTTCAGGTTCTGCTAACATCAATGACAGAAGCATGCTGGGTAAACGCGACAGCGAGGTGGCGGTGATTATTGAGGACTCGGAAAAGGTTGCTGCGGTGATGGATGGACAGGAGTATGAAGCTGGAGCCTACGCACTTCAGCTTCGCCTTGAATGCTTCGGGTGTGTGTGTATGCGTGAACGAGCCCGAAAGAGGGAGCGAGTCGTGCTTAATAAGCTTAATAATCTAGTGCTTAAATCCAATTGCTGTAATTGCTTTATCTCTCCATCTATATATCCACAGCATCCATTCAAAACACTTTTTAAAAAGGGCTTAAAATAATCATTTTGGACACTTTGTGGAGAAGTGGCTTCATCAGAAACATGCACAGTAAAATAAAATGACAATGTTTCATTTATGTGGCATTTAAATTTAGGGTATTCCTTGTTTTTCTTCTCTTTCTCCCTCTCTGGACAGGACTATCCTCGGAGGTCACACTGACACCAGTATTGACGTGTCTGACCCCATCAGTGATCGCTTCTATAAGGAGGTGTGGATGACCACGGCTGGCCGCAACGCCACCATTTATGAGAAGGTATGGGTAGACATCAAGTTCATCAGGCAATAAACATTTTGACGGGTACCCTAACTTAGACGTCATTTGCAGGTGTCTTCTGTTTAAAAATATATATATAATAAGTCAGTCATTTGAGAAAGCAGATATAAGGTTATGAGTCAGGCATGATGTTAAATGTTGAAATCTTTTTTTGTCATTCGTTCTCGTATATTCAATATATTTTTTGTCTTAAATCCTGGCCACTTATCATGTTGTTGACTAAACCACAAGGTTTTAATCTCTGTATGGTGGCCACTTTGGCACATCTCCAACCAAACTTTCTATTGTCAGACACATCGTCAGCCTCAGCTGTACCTACTGTCGGCTAAACTGTGAGCTAAAAATAGGATCATTAAATTCATTGCTATTTGTTCTTGAACCTTAAATATTTGTCCCGGGTATCATGGAAGTTCATCCAAAAGTTGATGAAAACTACCAACCTTGATGGCCAAATGACCAAACAGTGCCCTCCCAGGAGCCACATACAAAAGTGGCTAAAACTGCTGTTTTGTAATGAAGCTGTACAATACAGTATGTGTGCTTTGCTGCAGGTGTTCCGATGCCTTCCTTCATCCTTGGTAAGGAACATGTCCGAGCTGGAGCAGTACCAGTCCATACCAGGTTTGGCCCAGACTGACCTGGCCCGCGCTCAGGAGGAGCTGCGCAAAATCCGAGGCTTCCTGGTCCAGTTTCCTCTGGACTTCCTGTCCGAGCAGAACCTCATGCCCTCTGTTGGAACGAAGGAGGCCATGGTCCCAACTGAGATCTGGACATAAAGGATGTGCCACCACTGCCAGCCGCTGACACACCTGAACTGTTTCTTCAATGAAGCATCTGGATCGGGGTTGTCATCAAATGTGTATTATTGGATCTGCGGGAGTTCGCCTTTTATGAGGA
Source organism: Hollardia meadi (assembly GCA_037974645.1). NCBI lineage: Eukaryota > Metazoa > Chordata > Actinopteri > Tetraodontiformes > Triacanthodidae > Hollardia > Hollardia meadi. Next base: position 3,177,374 of record JBBPCS010000374.1, on the reverse strand, counting down.
GTTAAGAGGAAGCTTCATGAGTGTCCTCTGGTATTTTATGAAGTACGAAATATGAAGAACAAAAAGACAACACACCTGAGGACAACGTTTATGACTGCGTTGTGACTGTGTTCAAGCTGTGGAGATGAAAAACAGGCACATGAACTTTGGGTTTTGGGAATCAAACTCAACTCTGGACGTTTGGACTGTTGGAAAAGCTCATGAGAACAGCGAGGAGTTCTAAGAGACCAGGGAGAGGCGGTAGTAGAAGATCTGACAATGACGCTCACGAATATTCGACTCAAATAATCATGAAACACAGAGACGGTGACGCATTTGATTTTACCTAGTTTGTTCTTTATACTCGTGAGGTGTATTAATGCGTGTCAGCTGCTTGTAGTGAGTTCAAACGCTGGTTATATCCGATGCCATTCTGATCGGATCTTTTCTGTACAAACAAATCCCAAAACTTACTCTGCTTGCTCGTTTCCTGTGCGGCACGGGCCCGGGGACAGTTTTACTGATTCAGCTGCAGCCCATGATTTACTGACTGTGCTCAAATCTTCATGATTGCTATGATGCATGTCGCAATCGCATCTCTGTAAAAACCTCTCAGAGACATCATGCTTGTCAAATTTACTGCTGAGAAAGTGTTATACCATACTGTGTTCCGAAGGATGAGTAGAAAATGGATATGGCTGAGGGTGTATGATCAAAAGCTACCGTGTAAAATGGTCTTGCCAGTGGCCAACAGAGAGGGTGGATGAGACAATCGGCCCACAAATTCAAAGGAGTCATATCCTCTTTGCTCAACAGATGGTGCTAGCTTCTTAAAAATACAGCTTACCACAGGCGATCTTTATTATTATTATTTTTTTTGCCAGTGTTCCAAGTCACAAGAATAACATATTTTATTAATGTAGAATGTGGCAGTTTTACTATTAATACTTTGGTGTGCGGCACATCTGTAAGCAAGATATGCAGTACGAGTGAAAGTGAAATTCTTTGGGAACATTCCAGAGGCTTACAGAAACTGGGAAGTCGAGCGCTTCGCGCACAGGTCTTCTCGTTGCACGCAAAGTCTTGACAAGCTGTTTTTCAAGTGTGCAGAGCCCGTTTCCTTTTGTCAGGGCGTTGCTTGCATTTAGGCCAATTTAGCGACTCCTAAAGTGGGAACAGAAGTCCAGAAACCCTTCAAAGGTTATTCGATCGTCTTGTAACTCTCCTCGCCTCTCCTCGCAGTTCACATGGTGCAGCTCCTAGATGGGCCTTCCAACTCTTTCTCTCCCAGTCTCATCGGCAGCAATTTTATATTGAGAGCGCAAATGCAAAGATATATTTTCATATAGCATGCAACTAAAACCACGGGCAACGCCTTCGTGTGAGCGGACAGCTTGCAAAGCGCTCTTTTCGTTTTCCGGTTTCCTGGCTGTTCCAGTGGTTTTCTTGGTGGAGCTTTTTGATTCGGAGAGAAAATTAAATTCTCTCTCAAAGCATTTAATATTTTGTAATGTAACACAGCCTGCATTTGTCAAAGGGAAATTACGCTTTTATTGGGATTCTTGTGGCATGTGACCTATGAGACAATTGTCGTAATTTGTGTTTGTGAATGTATGGACTGTTTAATTTGTTTTAATTTTTTTTTTTTTAAATATTTGTCACGGTATCTTGGTTAAACACTCCCCCTTAATGTGAAGTTGAAGAACCACTACTTAAGACTCCAGCTGTACTCACCTCTAGGTTGTTTGATTTGCCTGAGATCCTTGGTTTTCTCAAGAAACGGCCGCAAACCCTTTAGTAATGTTTATAAGTGTCTAAATCACACACCCGGCATTGTGAATCACTGGCATTTATTTAACATAAGCAGACAACAACTGCATTGCATGGGATCCGATAATGAAATATTGATGTGTTGAATGGGACCAGGGAGTTGACGAATGTTAAATGAAGTGAAAATGTTTGGAAACTTTATGCTCTTTGTTTCTTCAAAGACTCAACCCATTTACTTTTCAATTTTTTAGAGATTTTGACAATATTGTCTGTATTGTTTACCCTTGCTGTATTTGTCGGTACATTATTTATGGATTATGAATCATTTAACATTCTTTAAACATTAATTTTTGAAAGGTATGGCGTGGCTGTGTGGATGGCTTTATCATAACTATCATACAACAGTCTTTTTCTATCGACTCTCTGTGACCTTTGGCTTCAGTTCAGCTGCTCTTGCTTCCACTCGGTTTATATCCTCTTTTTACAGTTGAGAGTATTTCTAATTTCCGTTTATTTGTCTGTTAACTTAATGAAATGTAACTCATAATTTAACTAGCTAACAAATAAAATCATCCTGGGAAACTTCTGTTATCCTATGGAAACAATGTCAGCAGTGAATTACTGTACATTGGTGTCCAGGACCTGACGTGTTAACTGTTTTTACATTTGAGATTTTGCATTTGACAACTCGCATATCTGTACATTTCTCTGGAGGATAAATACAAGCCAGTCAAAAACGTTTCTGTCCAAATTGGCAAGTAGATATTATTTCCAGTTGCCATCTTTGTTTAGTTTAACAGTCGCAAATTGAGAATCATGTTAAAGTACTCTCATTCACGTGAAAGCCTTATGATTAATTTTATTTACTTTATTTGTTTTGCCATCGTTGTCATCCACAAGGCTGGCGTATGTTATTAATGTAGAATGTTCTGCAATCAGCGCAGGTGATGCGCAAGATGCACGGCACAAGGTTAATTCTTCGAGAAGCCCGCAAGGAACGTGACGGAATGGCATGGCGTGAATGAGTACTGGAACATTCGGTGCCAATTTGGATTAGGTGTCGCTATTTTAAAATAACACATGTCAATGGAGACAATTCATCGGAAGAATTAAGATATTTTCCCTCATTGTTTCAACTCTTACTGTCATTTCATCAACCGTAATGAGCGCAGGAATATGATTTCACAATTCAATTTGTAATCTGACAGATGGGGAGAGCTTAAAACGGCACACCAATCAATTTTATACATGAACTTCAGTTTACTCTTCGTAAAGAATATCCTTCAGCCTGTGAGACCAGTGACATAATATGTTTTCTATCTCTGAGGGGAGCTTTCCAAAGTTGTCTAATGACATGTAAGTCCTGTGTGGAGCCACCTCTTTCGCGCGCAGGACTCCTGGCTGGCACAGAACGACTCTGAGGAACTGCAGGATGAGAAAAAGTAGGATCCAGTGTGTGCCAAATTTTCACCCAGACAAGGGACTATAAGTGATCAGGGATGGAACAAGTACTCATGCTTTATTTAAGTAAACACAACACCACAGTGTATACTAATCAATATTAGTTTTAAACTGTGGTGTAACTATTCAATATTGTACTAGAGCACAGTATTTGAGTACATGTATTTAAATACATTTCACTATTCAGAATATCTCAGCGTTTGCTGCTTTAATGTTTCCCATCCTTTTACATCTTTCTCTTTCCCCCTCCCCAACTCTGTAGTGCTCATTGAGACCAAATGTAATGTAGTTGTCCAAGATGGGCGGAGTAACAGGAGCATCTGACGGTGCAATCCAATCCAATAACCCTGCACCACCTGAAAAATCAGCATCTTCCAAAACTGACCTTTAACTTTGAATGTCATTAAGGTGTTGCCGTTTGTATAGTTGCTGTACTAGATTGCATGATATTGTAAGGTGTTATTATTTTATCTGCCTCTGGGCTGAGCTAAAGGAGCATAAAAGAAGTCATTCTGTATATACAGCCTCAATAAATAGCTTTTGGTTTCTATTTTCCTCTAATTCAATTAAAAACTTATAATAATACTAATACTACTACTACTACTACTAATAATGCTAAAATACAGATTATCATGTTTGAATAAAAGAATACATGGTTACATACATGTGACATTTCTTAAACGTTGCTGCTGCAGAGGGTTGTTGAAAAGGAAAAAAGTTTGGGAGTCCCCCTGCTTCCTCAGCAAACCCCGCCCAGTAACAGGCGTGGTTTGCTGAGGTAGTAGGCGATGCGCTTCCCCTCCCTCTCTCTATAATCACTGGCTGTCAGAGCAGCGGCTCCAAGACCAACAGTAGCAGCAATCCACTCTCCGCGGCGCTTCACCTTTCTCTGTACCGTCTACACCCCGCAGACATGGACCTGGAGGTGCGAAAGCACGCGGCGCCCTTGCTTCCAATCCTCCACGCGTTTGCGCTCTAGCCGTGCGCTCCCGGCCCGAGGCACGTCCCGCTGCTGACCACAGGGAGACTATTGCTTTTTTGTCCGTCGCTGAGACCTCACAGTGTAGGACAGTAAGAGACTGAGCAGCAGAGAGGACCACACAGTCGTGACAGCGAAGGCCGTTTCAGGATACCGTGGCAGCTGAGAGCGGCGTTTTGAGTCCTCCATCATGGCGAGTGACTCTCCGGCTCGGAGTCTGGACGAAATCGACCTGTCCGCTTTGAGGGTGAGATGATGGTGACTGTGTGTGCGTGCGTGTGTGTGTGTGTGTGTGTGTGTGTGCGTGCGTGCGCTGCTGTGCGCGCGCGCGTTTCTCCTCTTGCACCTGACAGCGCTCCTTGAATAGTAACCGGCAGGATAGCAGAGGCGGCTGCAGCTGCAAGAGGCGGATGTGTGGTTAGACAGTGTCAAATCGTACATCCAGTAATAATAATAATAATAATATATAGATATTAACTAACATGACAGCTGCCTTATCAGAAGCCTTATCTTCATCCAAGTCAGTAACAGGAACAGGTTTGGTGTGTGATGCAGAGTTGAGGTTGTCGCTGAGATTCTGCTGACCTGGGTGTGTGTGTGTGTGTGTGTGTGTGGCCTATTATAGGCCCATCAGCCTTGATTCAGACAGCAGTGGAATTTAACCTATTTCTCCCACACACACACACACTGCTGATTCTCTTGGCTTGTGTGTGTTAGAGAGCAAGACAGAAGCTGTTTCTTGATTTCAGGCCCAGTGTGTGTGTGTGTGTGTGTGTGTGTGTGTGTGTGTGTGTGTGTGTGTGTGTGTGTGTGTGTGAGTGTTAACCTACCTGTAGTCAGCCCATACTCTCCCATCAAAGCTGAAGCTTTGCATGCTGCAAAGGCCAGCTCTTTTGTTCATCCGCCGTGCGCTGCAACTCACTCACTCACTCACTCACTCACTCACCCAGACAGACATACACACAAACAGCCCCCTGCGCTTGTGTTAATGCGTGGATACCCTTGTTTTCGCTTCGCTGGGCATGGTGTGTGTTATTCTGAGTGTGTGTGTGTTTCTAATGTGTGGGTGACGTCTCCCAGGCTGACACACAAGTAAGGGATACTGCACATGAGAAAAGGGCTTGAGCTAAAGACCTGTTTGCTGCTCTGCGAAAGCAAACCACATCACACACACATAATGCAGTTTTTTTTTCCTGCCTGCCTCTATTTACCTGTTTCCTCCGCTTGATTGGGCCTGCATGTTATACATTGTTCTACCCTTTATTCTGCCTGTCTTCGCCTGTCTGTTCTGTGCTGTTCCTCCTTTTATTTTTTCCCTTTTATCACCCATTTTTTTCCCCCAACATCTTGTTTGTCTGTCTGACTGAATGAATGCACCTCCCTGCCTATCTGCCATCTCTCCCTATCTCTCCCTGCCCATCTCCCTGCCATGCCTGCATGAAGAGTGATGTTCACAGGCGAGGTGAATGAATTGTTGACAACAAACGCGACTTTTGAGGTTTCCACCTACATCAGCGGGGAGAGAGGAATTGGAAGGGGATGAAAATGACACAAGAAGGGGCAGGAGAGGGGTAACGAGACACAGCGGAGATGAAGAGAAATGAGGAAGAGGAGGTCCATGACATTGGGAGTCAGCCAATGCATGCCCTCTTCTTTCAGAGGCGTGATGTCAAGCTCATGTCTCTCACTGTGACGCAGCCACAAGGACACAGGCGCACATACAAATGCTCACATTTGATTAAATGTCATGTAGGCTTATTTGAGGGTATTTGAATTCATATGAGATGGCTCACCAAAAGTGATCATTTGACATCTCTTTTTTTTTTTAGAGGTTGTTGCTTGTTTGTAGGTTTATGTGGCTATAGTGTCGTAGCCTAAGTCGGCTATTTCCCAAACATGAAGTCTCTAAGCACTGTATGGTTTGTTTGTTGCAATATGAAGAAGAATGTGACTTTGACCTCTTAAACTCTTCTGTCCTCATGAGTCAATCATTCCAAAATCTTTTCAACCTGCACTTGTAAAGCCAAATAACTTTAACTTGAACCTAACAATAGCTTCAATCAAAAGTTGGAACAAGCCAAAACAGAACAGAAAAGGTGTTGTTTTTCCACAGAGGTGAGAGTGTGAGACAGGTGTCACAAATTCTAGGGAATACCATGGAAGTCTTTATTAAAACAAGATTAATCCCTCAACATGTCTGAACGGGACCTCTGACTCTGTCCCCTCGTTTGTTCCACTTCTATTTCCGTGCTTCATATTTTTCCATCTTTTCATCTTATGATCCCCCCCCCCCCCCCCCCCCCCCCCCACACACACACACACACACACACACACACACACACACACACACTATCTGAGATGAGTGTACAGTCAACCACTGGACTGGCTAGACAGGAAATAGGTCAGCTGGCTCTGGCGAGGTGGGGAAGGGGGGTGGGGTGATTATAATACTGGCATGGGTGGTGGCGATGGGGGGTTGTGTTTGTGTGTGTATGTGTGTGTGTGTGTGCGTACGTAATGGGTGGGGGGTGTGGGGTTAGGGGTAGCGCTTGCTCTTGCACTCGGTTGCTCTTAGGCACACTGACCATCACATTCACTCGCGCGCGCACACACACACACACACATTGATACAAAGAGACAGACAGAACCAAGTGGGAAGTAGAGTGGAGAGAGAAGTGGCTTTTCATGTCTTTGCTGTCTTTGCACTTTTTCCCTTTTCTCTATCTTTCTCTCTCACATTCTCTTTTCTTACGCCTCCTCGGCTCCATGCGACATTTGCGACATTTGCTGGTGTCGCACATCAAACCCTGGCATCACCTGTACAGATGCTGCATGTTTCACTCGAGTGAGAAAGGCCAGAGTTTCCCGTCTTGTTGTGACTCACAATGATGCCACAAGACCAGGGGAGGTCGAAACACTGCGGTTTTAGTTATGCAGACAGTGGTTTTTATGTAAAAGGATATGCACACGTGCGCACACACGCAGGTCAGAGGCATCAGAAGCACGGGTTCATCCAGTCAGCTGATGATGGCAACAGATGGTAAGCCAGCAGGAAGTATAGCCTCAGCGCCACACACACACACACACACAGACACACACGCTGCCAATAGACAAATGTGCTGTGCAGGGACTCAGGTGTGAGATCTGAGATGAAAGAGAGCAGGTGAGGATGAAGGGACAGTGACACGCTCAGAGAAAGACAGAGGGAGGAAGAGCCGGAGCGATGGATTCGAGGGGAGAAACAGGATGTGCGAAGATGAGTGGAGCTCACAGAGACTTAGAGGGACAATGAGAGACGGAGAGAGCAGAGAGGGGAGAAGAAGAAAGTGACAGTCCTCGGGCTGAAAGGTGGAGATGTGACCAGTGACTAAAGTAGTCCAAAGCAAAGACCCTTCTCCAGACCCCCCTCCGTCCCTCCCTCCCTCTGCATCCCTGTTGCCCAGTAAGGCCACATTCCTTCGGCCCCTCACCATGGACGCCATAGTAACAGGGCCACAGCAGTGCCCAAGGCTTACACAGAGCTTATTCATGAATAGTCCATATACTGTATGGCAGTCTGTCGCTGAGAAATGCCCCTCTCCCTCCCACCCTCTTTTCCACTCTGCCTGCCTGCTTCTAGTTGACCTATTTTCCCCCCCAAGTCACTGATGGAGTGTCTAATTCTCTTATAGAAGCACTAAGATGTATAAGTTAGCTCTCTATACATAAAAATATGAAGTTCCTTATTTGGAATCTTGGCGAATCAAATTAGCATTTGCTGACATTTTTGTTGAAGATAGTGATTCAGAAGTTTTGTTGTCCTGAAACATTCAGGTTGAGGACAGGTTTTCCTGGGAAAATTGTCTCTCGTGCCCAGGACGTGATGTAGTTTATGTTTCTGGCATGTTTTTGTTAGTGTAAGCACAGTCTCTGAGTAGGAAAATAATAAGAAATGCAAGGAAAAAGACATCACAGTGTAAGCCACACTCTTTGATTTCCCAATTATTTATTGGAGCGCGCGTAGAACGCACACAACACAGCAATCAGCAAAGATGATGCCAAAGCATACAGCATAAACAGAAGCTTGGATCTTCTAGGTTTTTACTTTAAATTCTAATGCAAGACATTTAAGGATCAATTAAAACATGAATATGCAAAAGACAACACTCTCTAACGCCTTCCCTTTTTGTTCCTCTCATATTATAAGGCGTCGAGTATGCACATACCCTTGATCCGACGCGCTTGAAGGAATCATGTGCGTGTAAACAAGCCCATAGTAGGAGCTGAATCCCTCCGTTGTGCCCTGACTCACGTGGCGCAGGGTAGGAAGGCAAGAAAGATGGATGGAAATGACAGAGGGAGAGAGCGGCAGGCAAAGCTTAAGAAAAGATGAACGACGAGGGTGGAAGGAGTGACGGACGGGGTGATGACGGGAAAAGGTGTGAGATGACAAGCTGGCAGAGATGGATGGAAGGCGAGAGGCGAGGACGCGGATAGGGTCATTAGCATCGCAGAACAAAGTCTGCGGCGCGTATCATCTTCGGCGGGCTGTAAATCTGTGATTAAGAGTTGACTCCTGTTAATGTACTGTACATGTCTGGAGGAGATGTACAGGGTATTAGGGCGCCACAGCATCTCCTTGTAAAAGCAAGCAGTGGTGAGCCTTGTTGTTAAGTGTAAGTGCTTTTATAAGAGGCAGACCCAGCCCCAGTGTGACTCCTATCATCCTCTTTGGGTCTCTAATTCAATCCCCCTCACTTCTCTGTAATTCACTTTCCAACTGCACTCACCTGGCTTCTGTCAAGTGCACAGAAACATATACTTTAGATACATGGTAGGCCTACATGGTGAGGGTGAGAATACAAAAATGAATAAATGAAATACTTTTTATTCATATGTTTTGCTCTAATACCTTGGGTGTCGTATAGAATATTTTTTTGTGACTACTTGAGGGCAGCAAACAAGCTTTAAACGGCTAGTTGCTAACCGTTTGCCGTTTGGTGCTGGACAGTTGGAGTGTGTACGGTGGGTTCATCAGAGATATTTGCTGGAAATGGCTGCCTGCGGGAAACTAGGTTGAGGAGAGTGCAGAAACAATGAATCAAAACATGCCATGATTCACTTTGTCTATGTGATCGACCCCTTTTACATTACACATTACATGGCGTAATTTGAGCCATTGTTAATATAAAACTGTTAGTGCAGTTTTAATTGTAATCATCTTACCTTTCAAGCACAAACATGTTAATTAAAGTCTTTTATTAAGGCATGCGGGACGCATATGTGCTTCAGCTCTGTAGTCTTTGTCAGAGTTTGTCACGTACACACACGATCATGTGGCTTATGGCAAAAATTAAATTTTTTTATTATTTAGTATCTCAAAGCTTAAATGGATCAAATCGACTTGCAACGCAATCGTAGGATTAGAAATAGAGCTATCTAGCCATTGATAGTCATTGTTATAGATGATCAGGAGATCAGTCACACTTCCAGCCACGTTGACCAACAAATATTTAATTCTCAGCAATTGTGGTGATGTGTGTGTGGAAATTTTGCCTCTTAATGCTTACGTATGCATTGTCACTTATGTCTCTTATCAGCTGAGTGTGGTTTTGCTGATGGAGGGACTTTAATGACAGTCATTTGTTTCAGTTTTACGGTTAAACCAGGATTAGCTAGTGGTTAGGTATGACTTAAGGTTGGGAATGTAGCAGAGAGGATTAAGGTTAGGTTGAGAAATGAAAGAATGAAAGCAAGTCGGTAAAAGTCCTCCCACATGTTGTGAAGTGGCTTTCACAAGAACTGCAGCCCTGCACTCTAAAACCCATTATTTCTAATGGCCTGTGGTGCTCATGGAGCAATATCCACTATTCAGAGCAAAGAGTGGACCCAGTGCTGCGACCATCTCAGTGTCCTTGTGCCCAAAGTTAATCCCACTTCATCCTACTTTTGCACAAGTCCGTTCCATTCCAAGGAATAAGTAAAAGAAGTTAGAGGCAAAATTATTGGGACCAAAACAGATTTTATTTTTGGATAATCTCTCTTCTTTTAGTATGTTGTAACAGGTTAAAAAAAAAATCGAAATAAAGATAACCCATGGATGACCGATGAATGTCATACTGTCAATGTTACACTGACATATAAACGACTGTAGCAAGATAATATTGCTGTTATTCTGACTTTGAGTGGCGAGCAAGGTCAAATCGTGTCCGATATTAAAAACAATTGATGAACAAATCAAAATGTTCTCCTCGTGCTCCTCTGTGAGTTTCAAAAATTCTCAGATGTCTGTTGTGCCTTAAAAAAGTTAAAGTACGAAGGTAAAAAAAATAAAATAACTGCACTGTCACTGGGGTTGAAGTAAATCTGTTTTTAACAATTTGACGTTTTGGAGAAATGGCGCGTGTCTGTTATCGCATCTCAAAAAGTGGAACCTCATTGCTACCTCTCTCAGCACTTTTGTAATGAGTTATATTTCAGTCATTTTCGATTTCTTACTGTAATTCAGCAGCTTCTCACAGACGCACACGCACTGTGATTCATGAGCCGCCAGTGAGGTCATGTGGCAGTCATGTGATCCTGGCAAATGCTCAGAGGGAACACGAAATGAGAAAAAGGGGAAGGGGGCAACATTTCTCCAGTCATTGGGAGTTTTAAACCGCCGACACACGGACGTGCACACACGTACACCCGCATGCAGGCGCGCTGACAAAGCCTGCTGTACGCTGAGAGCTCATTGTGCAAGTGGCCCATAAAATATGAATGATATCGTGCTATATTTTTTATCAGCGAGCCTGAGGACATGTATGAACTGGAGCAGCAAAAACACTCCGTTTCTCTAGCCACGGCGCTCATTCTGTATGCTGTGCATGGAGGAGAGGCTCCACATGCATGCCTGCATCGTGTGTCTTCCAGTGCTCGTGGTGCATATACATTTGCAGCATGTGCCTGTGTGTGCATGGCATTTTTCTTTCACCTGAATGTTTCTGTTGTGTAAAACTAAAACAAAAACAAAAAAAAAAACAACAGAAAGAGTAAGAGAGTGCATGTGTCTTGGGACTTGCTGTCAAGACTTTGTAGGGTTAATTCACACAGCTGACAAACACAAACACACACTTGGAGAGAGAGAGAAAGGAAGTGAGGGGAGAAAAACTCCCTGCAGAAGCTGATAGCGAGGCAAACAGTCGCAGCTTGCAGAATGTTGCTGTCTGCGCTGTTGAAAGAGGCTTGCAGTCTCTCTCTGACTCTCTTTTTCGCCCATACACACACCTTTAGTTAGACACACACTCTTCATTTTGTGCCCACTCATCCTCATTAGAACATTTGAACACCAGCCCTTGTGTAGGAGTGTGCTTTTGGCACAGTGTGTGTGTGTGTATGGTTATGAGAGCGTGAGAGAGCGAGACAGCGGGAGGATGTACTTGAGACGGAGTGTGAGAGAATGAGTTTGTCGACGCTTGTGTGTGTGTGTGTGTGTGTGTGGTTGTATGTGAGGGAAAGTGTGTGTGTGTGTGTGTGTGTTTGTGTGTCTGCTGCACTTAACAGAGAAAGAGGGGTGAAAAAACGACAGGAACGGAGAGAGAGCAAGAAAAGCACAAGGCCCTGTCTTCAGAAAACGTTGACAGGTTGACAGGTCTGCTGAGACCCACAGAAACAAACATATAGAGGCAGAGCGAGGGAGAGAGGGAAAGAGAGAGAGAGATACTGGGGAAAGAGATGGAGGGAAAACTGGAGAGAACAGAGACAAAGGCATGCAGACCACCTTGAGCTTGTACACAGTATTATTTAACGTCCAAAATGTACTTGTAAAGTTCTCTTTTCTTCATTTGGCGATAACCCTGTGTAATTTCCTGCTCTGTGTCGTGTGGCAGCACACAACGAAAGAAAAGTTAGCTGGAAGTGTAATTGAACATTCATAGACATGGCATGAAAAACAAGTGCAGAAAGAAAGCGGAAGCAACAAAGAGACGCAGGAGAGAGAAGCGACAAGGTTAGAGGAGTGAGAGACGGGGATGGAAACGGGGTGCATGTGTGGCTTTGCAGAGCGCAAGTCAAAAGATGCTTTACTGAGGGGAGAATTGTCTGCGAAAAATGGGTATGGTGTAATGTCGTCTGTTCAGCGGCTTTGCGCGAGTCCCAGTGCAGGTCGACACAATACCGCAGTTTATTCTGGTGAATCAGCAGCGAAATAAGCCTCCAGCTTTGCCCCCAGTCGAAGATGGCATTTAGAAACATCTTGTTTGGCTCGTCCGTAGATAATATTGTAGAGCCATTTTCAAAAAAGGAAAAGAAAAAAAAGAATGAAAAATGGCAGAAATGACTTTGGATAATGGTATCATTTTTGGTGACCCAGTAGAATTGGCTGTAAAGTCAAGGTAATCCACATTACAAGCAACTTATAACTGCCAGAGTTAGAGCTGTGTCACCCTACAGAACCTCAGACTTGATTGTGTTATTCGATCATTTACAGTGTAGGATTGTTGATAACAGACACTGTGAGTATGTGCCCAACAATAGCTGTGACATCTCCACGGGCACCTCTGGCAGAGAGATTGTAGATTGGCACAAAATAAATGATGGTCTTTAGGATTTACAAAACTTTTTCACAGCAATGCACAGGGAGGAATGAGACATAACAGAAGCTGCTTAAAGAGCCGCGGTGTTTCTTTTGGAATGAGAAGAGCGTTGGGGAGGAGGATCTTGTCCTGGACTCTGTCAGGACTGAAGGGGAGAATGTGTTGATAAAAGGGTGAGAGAGGGACATAGATGGAGTTCGGCTGGTTGGAGAACAGAAGCTGGTGAAGAGTGTGAAAGAGAAGGAAAGAGAGAGAGAGGGTGAATACCAGCTATTGTTGGAATGCCGTAGCAACACGCGGCAGAAAGGAAGGGGGAGGTGTGTGTGTGTGTCTGTTTGTGCATGTGTGCAGGGGTCAGTGGGTTTTATGCTCTGTTCAAATTGCTCTTCGTCAGAGATGTGTTGAGTTCCGTGTTGGCAACCTAGAGCGACTGCGAGCTTAAATTATTATCAAGTTTGGACGCAAGCCTACAACAATCCACTACTGCAGTTCAGACCAATTTATCAACACCCAGAGAGCTCAGGTGGTAGAGCAAGACATCAGCACTGCTGGGGTCAGAGGTCCAACTCGCCCCATTGTTGACTATGCTCAAGTATCCGCTGTTGTGATCTTGATAACACGACCAAGATTCAGCCATGCTAGCCTGTCAACATGCTCACAATAAGAATGCTAACATGCTGATGTTTAGCAGGTAACGATTGCAATGTTCGCTATCATAGCACTAATCAGTGGCACTAAATGTAAAGTACAGCTGAGGCTGATTGGAACATCCAAAGTATTGGATACGTTAAAGATTTTTGACCTGATGACGACGAAAACTGCCAGGAACACCAAAGTTATGACAATACAGAGATTTTTTTGTTTTTAATGAAATCTCTTGGTGGCGCTAGAGCTAAAGTCATGGCTCCACAAAGTCATTGGCATTTATTATTCGGGAAACATGAGGTGCGATCAAAAATTCATGTAAAGCCACCGAATAGTTGCTAAAATATTTAATTTGAACGTGTTGGACTGACTGACGACCTGCTTACTTGGCCATCACTAGAGCTTCAGTATGTAAGCGTGACTGCGAAAGTCATGCCTTATCATGCATATTTTTACCGTATACATCTGATTCAGCTTACACGTGGTTTACGTTTACACATTTATGCTTCTATTAGTCCTAATTCGTCCTAACAATCCCGCTATGTTTCCTTTTGTCTTTCCAGGATCCTGCTGGCATCTTTGAACTGGTTGAGCTGGTGGGAAACGGCACCTATGGACAGGTGTACAAGGTAAGACGCACACATAGAAAGACTTGAATACACATTAGTCTATCTTTCTGATGGCACGCTCCTCTATCTTATTCAGCTTTTGTTCATTCTTTCCAAGGAGCCTATGGAATAGAGAACTGAAATGTGCACTGACGGAGATAGAGAAGACAGGAGATAAAAGCAGCGCACAAGCTTGAGAGAAATGGAGCGAATGTAAAAGAAACTTAAATGCAGAGAGGAGAAGCAGAAACTGGGGCACATTAAAGTGGTTTTAGGAGAATTTGCTTTTTCTTTGCTTTTTCTCTCCTTCCCTTGCTGCATTTGCGTGTCTTTCTATACATCTGCGAGAAGTTTATAATCTTCCCCTTCTAGAGTCGGTATTTCAGGTGGTTTCTCCGGGACACAGGAAGACCTTGTGCTCACTCGGTCTGACGTTGTGACATCACTGTGGTTTGAGGTTTGTTGCTGTCAGCTGGACTCAGCTGTTTCCCGCTGTCGTTTAAACCCTATCTCTGGGCCCATGTCACTGTCTGAACTTCCCCTTCCCTCCATGATGCTCCTTACTTCCTTTTCCTGATTCTGCTGCTTCATCCTCTGCAGGATGTGGCACCAGCCACTTTGTTGAAGCCGTAGGTGTCGTAAACATGTTTGTTCAAATATGTGAAGGCCCCTGTGAGTGCACGTGTTCTGTGTGTGTGTGTGTGTGTGTGTGTCTAATGGAGCAGAGAGTCAAGGTCAGGTGGTGATGGAAGAAGAGCTTGTCTTGCAGCTGATTGGGCCAGATGAGAGGTCAGACAGAGGTCGGACACTCTTCTCCGTGCTTCTAGAAATGATCCGACCTCCTCACGTGTGTGTGGATGTGGACAGACGGGAGGAAAAAAACACAAAAGGATCAGGGAACTGAGAGTTATGTGTATCCATTTATTGCTGACTCTGCTGTCTTGGTGAAAGTCACGGCTTATTTCCCTGGCTGATATCCAGCCTGTCTGTCCCTTAACATTACCAAGCCACAGAATGCCTATGGCGACACAGCACCGTCCTGTTGGGTTCTGTATAGCTCGTACAGCTGATCGACACTGGTTTGTGATTGGGTGTCACACAGTGTATAACTGTAGTCTACACTGACGTTCACTCTGTTACTGCTGCTGGTTGACTGTAAGAGTATGTGTGTAATAGATTGAGCTTTTGAATCCAGAGGTTAGTTACATTTAGCAGCAACTGTTTTGATTCTAAACTGTTAAGTCACTGAAAAAGGCTGTTGTGGTTGTGCGTATTTGCTGCTTTGCAAGCAATAGAAGACGCCACCTTGCGCTATTATCTGACTGTACACCAACCAAACGTTTATCTGGTAAAGCAACCTTCAAAATGATCAATAATAAAATGAAATGCTACCTTCAGCTATGATAGAATTTTCAATAAAGAATAACAGCAGAAAAAATGCTAAAACACTTTTCAGCGCTTGGTTTCAAATAGTGCCCCTTCAGTGCTGCAGAAGTGGGTTCACTGTAAACTGTAAATGATTGGCCTCATATGCACAGATAAGGAGCAGAGTCACTTGAGCAAAATGCCATCTATTTTAAATTCCTCACGCGGTTGAGTTCCTCATCTACAGGCGAGCTGCCTTGCAGGGGATCAACTGCTCGTGAGCAGGTGAATCTCTCAGTCACTGAGATGATAAATTGACCTTCAGCTGGGCGGGTATGAGGGAAGTGGAATTGTTCCGGCTCTCTCTGAACCATTTTAGACACACTTGTTATGACAGAAAAATAACACACAAGAATACTGCACTGTATGTAGCTTCGTTGCTGCAGCATCCCCAGTCTGGATCAATGGCTTGTGAGCACGCTGTGGAGTGAACAGAGGTGGAGCTTTTGCTGTTTTGATGTAAAGATTACAGTCAGCCAGGCTGTAAACAGGATTTTACTCCTTGTTTTGATTGTAAAAAAATAAATGAAAATGTGCTTAGTGGCTTGGGGCCAGTTTTCCTCTGATGTATCCTGTGATCACAGACTTCAAGCTAGCAAGTTGTGTCTTGAAATGTACTTTCACACCAGTGTCGAATGCAGACGTTTAGAAAATTGAGAATCACCAGACAACTCCTCTACCCAATCTTTTAATTTGCTCCTTGTTTAGTTTTATTGTGAAATATACGCAGATTCATATAACGTGTCAGTGTTATTAGATAAAATAACGTTAACTGCAAAATGTCTGGCTTTCATTTCACCGAAAGTGAATTATTCATTCGTTCAGTCTTTGGACAGACAAATTTAGGCCACCTTTTGGCTTAGTTAAATTTTAATAAGCCGGTTGGATGAAGTGGGAAAAAAAATGCATCAGGTCAAAGAAACATTTTTGAGAATTAAAAGTTTGCACAAGAGAAATGTGATATAAGTTTTTACCTTTTCGCAAATCAGATACTTTGCTACTTCTCCTTCAGCAAAAATGTGACTCTGAAACGAGTTCACTGCGTTCTGCTGCCCACGCATGCATCCTTCTGTGCAGGTATACAGTATGTAAATGATGGTAATGGCCAGCATGGTGTTTTATGTTATTGGTGATAGCGACCCATGTGGCACGTAGCTGCATTTGTGTGTGTCTGGGAGCAAGAGATAACAGGTTTATCAACAATTCCATTATCCCATCTAGTTAAATGATACAGATCTGCTCCACAGTGCTCTTTCCTCTCACTCACTCTCTCCATCTCTCTCTTTCTCCTTTTCCCTCTCAGGCACACCCAAAATCTCATCTCAATTAAACAACAACAACAAAAAAATGCCTTGGAATGTTGTTCCAGGTTGTTGTTTTTGTTGCGGTTCCTCTGTCAGTGAAAAATGATTTGGCCGAGAACAGTGACAGACGAGTGGCCGCGGCGGAAAAAGATAATTTTAGCTCGAGTTCTGCCTCTGTCTCCCTTTCTCATGTTACGTCTCCATGGCAGTTCTGTTTCTCTTTCTGTTCATCCTCCTAACGTCTTCGCCCTTCTGCGCACTTCTCTTATCAATATGTAATCACGTTTTTTTTTCTTTTTGTGTCCCATGTTTTTTTGGGGGGTGAACCTTCCCTGGTGAGCTGTACTTAAGGGAGCAGCCTGTGCCTACAGTATGCATATATACACTGTATATATATATAGTTTCTACTGGCTCCTCTAAAAGAGCCATAAATAGAGAACATGGGTAATGCTGAATAATTAAACACATTCTCTCTCCATTTCTCTCCGTCTTCCTCTCTCTCTCTTAACGGTTTCCTCCTTTAGCTCCCCCTCCATCTCCAACTGTTTTAACTCTCTTTCTCATCATCTCTCTCTCCATCTCCTTCATCGGTATTTCCTTCCTTTATCTTGACACCTCTTTTTCCTTCATCCCCCGCCTCCCTGAGTCACTCTTATTTTATTTTATCATGCCTATGTTTCTGTACTGTCTCTCTTCTCTTGTTGATGCCTGTGAATATTTGATGGGGCTTGTGGTAATTGCAGTTCCCCGAATCGAAGGTGCACTCCTTGCTTCTCAAAGTGCCACAACAGGGGCGGGAACGGGGGACCATCCCTGGCCAGCCACTGACCAGAACGCTTCCTGACTGACTGACTTGACGACTTATTGACTGACAGGCTTATTGATTGGCTAACTGATTAATCACAGCTCCTCGTCATTCCCGCCGGAGTAATTTTTCTCCATGATGGATGCAAGGACAAGTCGAGAGGACAACTAATCATGTCTCGGTCACAAGAACGCACTCATGCACAGACACGTGAACGGCGACACGTTCAGCCCATCGTCTCATAGACCGTCTCCTCGGCTTTGGCAGCAACAAAACATTTCCAGTGCTTGTGTGTCTGTGTGCAGTTTTCACATTCAAATACTTTTTCTGCCCATGACTCTGCTGTCACCATGCAGCCTAGGAGCAGGGCAGGAGAGAGATGGGGGGGGGGGGGGAAGGAAGCATGCAATCTTTTTCTCTCTGATGACATCCATTCTGCGCTTCCTCAGGCAAAGTGCTCCACACACTCTTTAAATATTCACCAGTCACTCTGAGACACACACGCACACACACACACTTAGACCAAGTGACGGTTGGGGACCTGAGCCGTATGAGCTCTTATATGCTCACCCACTGTGACAGCGGCTCTTTACAAAAGCAGCTGTGTGGTTTCCATTTGCTGAACCGATGTGTGCGAACAAGGGTTTGAAAGAGCACGTATGTGGTGGCCTCATGTCACTGTGTATGTTTGTTTCCTGTAATCAGGTGGGAAGGCGGTCAGTGTGTGTGTGTGTGTGTGTGTGTGTGTGTGTGGGTGGTCGGGTGTGTGTGTGTGTGTCGATGCTTGCGCCTGAAAGAATCTAACCTGCAGAGTCCCTACCTGTTTTGCAGTCCAGCCCACTCCCCCTTCTCTTCCCTCCTTCCTTCCTTTTTTTGTTGTTGTTTTTTTTTAACCTTCTTTATCCGCTGGAAGTCGCACTGCAAAGGACTATGGGAGACACAGCCACGCCTCCACCTTACATGCACATATACACACACAGAGAAGCAGCATGAACATGACATGTGAAAACCCGGCATAAGAGACTCCAGAAAAGGATGGAAGAACACGGAGTTTGTTTGATGTTCTAAACTCCTCCAGCTAGTGTTTCTCAGCAGGAAAGAAGATCAAACAAGGAGGCACATACAGTGTGTATCTCTCTGAATGAAATCACAGATTATACTAAAATGGCAACGTGACAAACTAGTGCTACTAGACAACTATTTTGTACTAAATATTGTTATTTCTTCCTCTGTGCATAATATTTATGTTTCATTTGAACAGAAAATTCACTTAATCGTCCTAAAAAAAATCGATCTAAGTCTTTAGTCCTGCATCGGACACTGAGTATAGTACCAACGTATAGATCAATCGATAAGCTGCCTAGTAGGAACAAGCCTTGCACTGCTATCCTTTGCTCAGCTGCTGCAGTTGTTAATGTATTTTATTGCTCAAGACACTCAGTTGCCCGTTTAAGATTAATGCAGTCTACTAACCTCACTTCATGAAGATGATATTGTTCAGTTTTTGTTGAACCATTTTGTTGTATTGTGTTATACAGAGAGGTGTTTCTGGTTTTTTTAGCCTACCGTTAATAGAAACACCTCTCAGCGCAAGCAATACAATTCAGCTGCGCCACAAACTGCAGCCACCAAAATGATCACAACCATCTCTCTAAATCAGTTTCAACAAAAACTGAACATTCTAACCTTCACGGAGGAAGGATTTATCGCGGAGCTGTTGTGTTAGACAGCATTAGTCTTAGCTAGGTAAAATAATGTAATAATGAATAATAGGGAATAATGCCCATCACAATTCCCCAAAGCCCAAGGTGATGTCTTCAAATGTCTTCAGAGTGCAAGTCCTCATATTTGAGAAGCCGGAACCAACATCCTTTCATTCGTAAGAAATGCATGTGTCTCGGGAACTTGTCTCGAAGAAACAACAAACAGCCCTGGTTTTCTGCTTCTTGACAGTGCATTTGCAGATAATTCATTGTGTTTTTATTGGCTAATTAGCGGAAGTAGATTAATTAATTCTTATGTTTTGTCAAAAAAAAAAAAAAAAGAAAGGAAAAAAAATCCCAATCACCGAATTTGGACACACTCTTTTTTGTAATTTTCAAATTTGATTAATTCGATAAGGGGTTTGTCAGCCAGCAAATTTGACTAAATAGTGAAATCACACACTAACAGTATGTTAAGTTTCATCTTAATTTTAAACAACAAATCAGCAAAAAGGACAACAAAGACAAAAAGGTTTTAAAGTAAGGGAAAAGTTTTTAAATTACAAACTTTGTGTAACTCCAAACCATCATAATGTCAATTTTTTTAAAATTTTACTTTAATTAATTACACAAACATTGTTGATATGACGCCATAGGGTCTGCGATACTTATCCAGCTGTGATCAGCACGGTGTGAACTTGTGCGGCAAATGTTCATTTATATAAAAAGATGTCCCACACTGCAGGTTTAAGAAATGATTAGAAACATAAAACTTCCAGTCATCTCAAAAGTGTATTATGTTTCACTGAAAATATTCGTGTACATGGGGCTATGAATCTGAATGATGATGGGGAAGATGATTGTAATCATTTGCGCACGGTAGAGTAGATGTTACCCTCTGCTTGACTGAGCCCGGATACAATTCTTTGTACCATCAGTGTCACTTTACATATAAACATTCTCCACAATGCCGTCATTTGGGTCCGCTGGCAACAGCACCTCAGTGGTGCTTTCTACTCGAGGGGAGAACATTGCTCATTCGCAGTCCCCCCCTAGATAATGTGCAGGCTAGTTATGCTTGCTGTGTCACTAAATTGCAGCATGATAAAGGGCTGATAAATGTACTGGTAAATGAATAAAGAATGTAGTACTATATGGTAGCATTAGTGCTAATGGGGATGCTGCCAGAAGAGCTCCGCTGGGAGTATCCGCATGCTATAGGGCACAATTTCTGTCTATCCGTGTGTACATTAAGTGGGCCTATGAGAGTGTCCCTGGTGTAGGGCCATTGTTGCAGTTGTCTTCTACAGTTTGACACCGTGTCATTGCCCCTCTCTATTGCTGGATTTTTGTTGTTTTTCTCCACACACTGACACACACACACACACACACACACACACACACACATTTCAATCTCTCGAGTCCTTATGAATGAACTGTGAACCGTGACTGAGGTGGATGTCGCTTGTTACCGTGGGAACAGCAGATGTGCTCGTTCCGCCCACATGCAGCGGCACACACACGCGCACGCTCTCACACCTTGCAGTGTGCTCATTAGCCTACATCCTCCTCTCTCGTCTTCCCCAAGGCCACACGCCCCACTTACCCACAATGCACTCCTGCCACCCAGACCAGGGTCAATTAGCCATGCCTGATATCAATAACAATCTCTCATTCTCTCCTTGTCTCTCTTTCTTTCTTTCTTTCTTTCTTTCTTTCTTTCTCTCTCTCTGTAATTTTCTATCTTTAATTGACGGTGCGTAAAGAGCTATTTAGCCAAGATTTTAGCGCTCATCAATAGTTAAATCAATAAGCTATCATCAGCTCTGACTTTTTCTATTATTCTCTATTCCCTCTCTGTCCTCTCTCTTATTAATGTGGTTTTTTTTCTCACAACCTTTAGCTCCCAGTTTTTGTTTTCCACCCCTGCTCTCCTTCATCATTCCGAGCAGCCTCTTCTATTCATCTTTCCTGTCCGTCTCCACGCCCTCACTTCAGCCGTTTCTCTCTCTCTCTTTCTCTCACCTCCAGTCTGTGCAGTAAATCAGGTTGGCTGTTCGTTTGACCTCCAGAGCCACCGGAGCATGATGCTTATGTGCTGAACCTGCCGCTTTGCCTCCTCGCCGCAACCTTTCCTCTTCCTTCGTGGTGTTCCCTCACTTATGCGCGCTCTCCAAACTCTCTTCGCTCTTTCTTCCTGCGGCTGTGTTTTTTTTGTTTTTTTTTTGTGGTTGTTTTTTTCCGGCGGTTCGATTTTGAATGGAGAGATAAGGGGGCGAGTGGGCCAGTCAATGGCTAACAGAGTGAATTAGCCAGTGAGTGCATTAGTGAGTTAACCTGTGTAAATGAGTGAGTGACTCAGTGCGGTAATACAGAATGTTGGTTTGTGGAAACGCTACTGTGATGGGTTTTTTTAGGAGGAGGTGACACAACTGTTTAGATCAACATGAAAAGCAACATTAGTGTGTATAATAGGGACAGATGTGCTTTTGATGCTTGTGATCACATTTATTTGCCTGTTTGCCTCGCAGACTTAAACCGTTCTGTGTGCCTGCGTTTGTGATTATTTAGCACTGCGTCAAATCCTTACCCTGACCCCAGATTAGCCTGTTTCTTGTACATTTGTGTGTCCACTGGCTTGTTAATTGGCTTGTTTTACTGTGAGCGGGCAGGTTAATGAGCGGCTATATTTCAGACTGCTGATAGATTATTGTTTCAATAGGCTTTAGCCGATAACACCGGTTCATTCAGAGTGGAATCAACACACACTGGCTGTCGCAAAACTCAGCTGCAACCCCAACGCCCCCCGTCCATCAATAAAAGCCCTTTGGACTATTCTACAGATCATTGCTCTCATCTTTCTTCCTCTCATCTTTCCCCTTTCTTTCTTTCATCACCTCCGCCTCTCTTTCTTTACTGCCTCCTTCTCCCACAAACTCTCTTCCTGTATATGTTTCCTTCATCTTCACTGGCTCCCGTTATATCTTCTGTCCTTTTAAATCTCTTCCCGTCTCAATCTGTCTCCCTCCTCGCTTCCTCTCTCATGTGTGAGTATGAGAGCAGCCCCGGGGTGCCTCTATATTTCCTGGGCAGTGCAGTAGTAGATTGGAATGGAGGCCTTTGTCACTTTTATTTACTGCCTCACTGATTCCACAACAGCTCGTGTGTGTGTTGGCGTGTGTGCGTGTGAAGGTGGAATGATTGCAGGTGTTTGAACTGCAATGAGGTGTGTCCGGCCGTATTGCCCCCTCATTTCTTTTGGGGTCCTTCGGGCAGAACTGCATGTGTTGTTTGTTAGCCAAAAGAAGCTTTCATTCTGCATTGCAGCTCCGGCAGCAGCTGAGCATGCTGGGCTTGTAAGCCTTCAGCATCGAACCGGTGGGTGTTGATAGGAGTGTACAGACCGAAACACCAGTTGTCTGAACTCCTTCAACCCTAACACAGCCGAACCACAGTTCGGTGTGTGTGACAATAGTGAGCAATCTCCCTCTACGACCTGCCTGTCAAAGAGAGACTGACAGAAAGGAAAATGCATAAAGAGAAAGCCCAGGGGAACATCCCATAGCCCACTTTCCCCCTGATACTGTTACCATGCCGACAGGCCGTATGCCAGGGCAGCATATTTAAATGCCATTCAGTCAATTCTCGCCTGATGTCTGTGTATTTTTGGTGCGTGTATGCATGTGTGTGGATTACGATGACGGCACAGATTAGGATTATGGTGTGACCCATTTCCTTTTAACAAAGAGCTGGCAGCAACGCAATCTGTTCCCACTGAGTGTGTATGTGTGCATTCATGTGCTTTAGCATGTACAGTACAGTATCACTGTTTTGTCTTCCCGTTTTCTCTCCGAACAAGGGGCACATGAAGACCGATGCAGGTGGTCGAACCTCATGTTTGCGCAACATTGCAGAGTCTTTTGACAAATTGACAGAAAAATGGATGCATTGAGGTTTGACTTTTTACGGTTTGTACTAATGCTAAATCAAATAATGTGCTTTTCTTCGCATGATTGGAGAGCAGATATTTTAAGTTGGCTGCTGAAAAGCATTGTTTTCAAGGTCAAATTAGTGGGATTTAGTGGCATCTAGTGGTGGGGTTGCAGAATACACCCAACTGAACACCCCTCGACTCATCCTCCCCCTCCAAATGTGTAGGATAACTTTTGGTGGCCGGACCTTTAAGCGTCTTCAGGAAGTTTCAAGTCTCAAGGTGATTTTTAATCTTAGTGAACTTGGTTCCCGAGAAAGTGGGATATCAGTCTTGATTTGACATAGCTTTGAACAGGACATTTGAAGGTAATGGGCTAAAACATTCAGAGCCAGTGGTGTAGGTGTTTAAATTTTAGCTAATGCAGTGGCTTAAATTTAATCAAGGCTCTATTCTTAAATAGCTCTTTCCCTTGGTTGTTTGAAGTAAAAAATTGGATGGTTTCTTCTGACCTTGCAGCCAGGCCACACAGCGAGCACACATCAAGGACAGATGCACTGTGAAATTCAGCTCTCTCACTGAACTAGTCCTCTGCTCATCCTGTCCCTCATTTCTCAAACCCCTCATCCTCCTCTCACTCCCTCCCTCTGTCCTTGCCTCACCCCATCTCTTGTGCTAAACAACTACTTTCCCATATGAGGACAATAGTCTCTTATTCCCTGTCTTCTCTCTCTCTTGTCTATGCGTGTGTGTGTGAGCATTTGTGTATGTTTGTTTAAATGTTGTGCCCACTGTACTCTGGCCAGCCAAGACTGTTGCTAGGCTACGATAGGAAGTGTCCTGCATGGTAAATGTGTTCAGAAGTGGGGCAGGGGGGGGGGGGGGTGGCTCTCTGCAGTTGACTTGGCAAGGGCATGGGCGTGCACACAAACAAACAAAATACACACACGCTGTAGAAGCATTTCTTTCTTGCTCACGCACACGCACGCACACACACACACACGCACGCACAGGTGCTTGGGTATCATATCCACCAACAGGTTGCGTAAAGGCAGCGGCTGTCAGGTTGGTCTCGTCTAACTGAAGCTGCAAGCTGAGATTGATGAAGAAATGCTTCTCTTTGTAGCCGTTGGGGCTTGTGTGTGTGCTTGTCATCTTCAACCGCTCTATATAGCTGCAGAAATATCATAAAAGAGAACCATTACACACACACATACAGTATGTGTTGATGATAATTGCTGGAATAGGCGCGCTAGTTGTGCTAGTTTGAATCCTCCTTAATGGGGCACATCAGACCGATTATCGGTTCAGATAATTTGTCAGTGTCGTTTAGTTTTTTTGTCTGATTGCTGTAAATTTTCAAATAATTGTTTATAATAATAGTATTGAGGGATTCTAACATGCGGAAAAGGGCTTGATTGACGCTTATTAGTGTGTATTTACTTTTGATAGTTGCTTGAGTGTTGTACCACAAAGAAGATAAAAAATGTAAGAGTCATATAATTTTATGTACTCAGAACACAAATCTATTAATTTGATTGAATTTATCTGCAGCAAATACTAGATCATTTTATATATAATGATTAATGAAGTTATACAAAAGTATTCGGATAAAGATCTCTACCAACAAAAAAATTATAATGGATTAATCATTTATGTAATTTTTCATTCAAAAAATTTCAAAGTTCCAGCCTCCTAGGTGCTGCTTTTCTCTATTTTATGTGATAATATCTTTGGATTTGGGAGCATGAGTCTGACAAAAAAAGCAATTTGGGCTTAAGGAAGTTGAGATGGACACTTTTCATTATTTGCTGATATTTTATTGACCAAATTATAACTGGAAATTTTAAAAAGAATCAATCATTGCTTGTATGATACAGAAAATGTA
The DNA here is from genome assembly GCA_037974645.1 of Hollardia meadi. Lineage (NCBI taxonomy): Eukaryota > Metazoa > Chordata > Actinopteri > Tetraodontiformes > Triacanthodidae > Hollardia > Hollardia meadi. The sequence continues at coordinate 3,152,321 of JBBPCS010000374.1, read as the reverse complement.
ACATTTTAAGGCTTACAGAAGTAGAAGTAGGCCTAGTAAGGCTGATTTGTTTAATTACATTTAATTGCAGGTGTTGTACCATCCCTCTATGTTTTGGTCTGTAATCACCATCTATCCCTTGATTAATTTGTTATTTAATGCTATGAAAACAAGGTGAAACGTCATGTCGCTACTGCGCAGACTCTGGCTCCAAATGACATCACCAGCGCAAGATGGCGGCGCTCGTATCCGGGATATTTTGCCTTCATTTTTGTTCGGTGGGAGGAAGTGGAGACGCGTCGTCCATCTTTATTTATCTCAATGGGTGGAACCATCAGAATAAAAACCCACACTCCATTTTAAATCCCAACCCATACAGTAGTTTAAGAAACACTGACCTGCGGGGATAGGGCCAAGTAATGACTCCTCTGTGATGCAGCCGCCTGAAGGCTGATTGGAGATCAGTTTGCTATCAGTTTGCTGTCTCCACCACAGCACGGCCATCCAAGCGGAACAAACATAGTGAATTTGGTGTGTTATCGCTCAAACACACCTGGCCTGACAGCATAGTTCCTTGTGTGTGTGTGTGTGTGTGTGTGTGTGTGTGTGTGTGTGTGTGTGTGTGTGTGTGTGTGTGTGTGTG
>JBBPCS010000374.1:3133405-3150548 GCA_037974645.1 Hollardia meadi | reverse complement strand
GTGTGTGTGTGTGTGTGTGTGTGTGTGTGTGTGTGTGTGTGTGTGTGTGTGTGTGTGTGTGTGTGTGTGTGTGGTTGCAGGTCGAAGAAGTTCCAGTCGTTCATAGAGAGCTGTCTGGTGAAGAGCCACAGCCAGAGACCCAGCACGGAGCAGCTCCTCAAACACCCGTTCATCAGAGATCTGCCCAACGAGAGGCAGGTCCGCATCCAGCTGAAGGACCACATCGACCGCACCAAGAAGAAGAGAGGAGAGAGGGGTGAGGAAGAACGTGTGCTGTAGACGTGCACTTTTAACGATGTAAACGCAGATATATGTGTAGATTTACACAGACGCGGTGGGTTCGTTGGGTAGATGGGCTTGGAGGAGTTAGCTGACATTAAAAGTGTGCCAGTAATTGCAATGATGATACTGTACATTGCAAAATTGTGCAATATTAGTGGTTATTACTCAAAATGTTTCTCTGGATTATGTGACACTAAAAGCTTCTTCTAAAACCAGGAACACTTTCAGTTAAACTTATAACCCTTTAAGTGATAAGTACTGGTTTATTGGCTCACACCAGTGGTTACTAGTAATTGCAGCAACTATACTACAGCCACTTTGTCAGAAATACAACAAAGGAGCAAAAGGTGTATCTGTTTACAGTGCAGCCAACAACACTGTTTTCATGAAAAGTCAGTCAGTGGTGTTTTTCCACACAATCTCAGGGCACAGCAAGAAGTTTGGTTACCTTGATGGGGAGTTTGAGGTTTGCGGCCAGAAACCTGTTGCTCAATATGGCTGCTCCTTCTCGTTTCATTACTCCCAGCAATCTTTATAACATGAACAGTATGTTGTCAATAAATGCTGAAAGTGACTTTTGTGTTTAGTCGACACGTTTACGATGATCAATCGCTGTCAGTGCTAACTTATATGACAAACAGATTCTGTTTTAGGAGACTGTTTCACAATAAAAGCCAGTTAAATGATTTCCATGTGAAGCAGCCGCAGCAGTAGGAAATAATTGACTACAAACATTCATTAATACCGATGAATCCATCGCGCGCGTAAACACAAATGAATTCCGCGTGGGAATGGCTTATTACGCCACTAACAATGACGACAAATATAAAGATCGGTAATTACAGAATCTGAATTCATTGAATAACTATTATGGATTATAGATTTTATGAAAAAATCTTAAGGAAGCCCCACCCATTATATTCAGTTTGTGGTTGAAGTGCTCACGCACACTGCAGGGGTGAGATATCATACATTTTGAGATGTAGACACAGATGCAGACTCTCACACACATTCATGGATATCAGCGAGCGGGGAAATAAAAGTGACAGACTTCCTGTCCACTCCACCGCGACCCACAAACCCTCGCTCAATCATAGTGATAGACTGACGCTCACACAGAGAACTGCGGCATTAGGAACCACATTAACCACTTGAAGAAACAACACACTGCAGGGCGGACATCGTGATGATCTATAGAAATGTCTTGTCATTGTACAGACTGTGGCTTTCTCCAGCTGTCACTTTGTCACACACGGACGACTGGTCCGTGTGGGATGTGTCTCAGGAAGAGCCCGGCGGCTTCTATAACCGCAATGCTCTAAGCCCCGTTTGACTGAAAGAGCTCCCAGCTAATGTTCTCCACCCTGCTACACACAGTGAAATTACAATTTTATTCAAAGCAGCTGAAAGGAAGTGTCCTCAAGGAGTGAAGATCTGGGAATGCCAAAAGCAGTTTGGTAATGAACAAAGGTAGCTCAAGTGAAAAATGGAAAATGTGAAGTGGAATGGCTTCGCTCTCTGCTGGTTATTACCTTACGCACTTTAGTTTGATTCTTTTCTCATGTTTTCCATTCTTTACATTTTACTCTTTCCATCAGATGAGACAGAGTATGAGTATAGTGGCAGTGAAGAGGAGGATGAAGAAAGAGACACGGGAGAGCCAAGGTCAGTGTCTTCACAAATGTACACAGACTGTATAACTTATTTCCCCAAATACTTTTGACGTCTCTTCGCTAAATCCAAACCATCCTGCCTTGACGCCGGTCCATTCCCAGCTCCATCATCAACATCCCTGGCGAGTCGACCCTGAGGCGGGACTTCCTGCGCCTCCAGGTGGCCAACAAGGAGCGCTCGGAAGCGCAGCGGCGTCAGCAGCTGGAGCAACAGCAGAATGAGGAGCACAAGCGCTTACTGTTGGCCGAGCGACAGAAACGCATCGAGGAGCAGAAGGAGCAGAGGAGACGGCTGGAGGAGGTAAGCGGGAGGAGGTTGAAGAGGAGGCATTAGCCATGAGCTTTGATCCAGGTGATTGTGTTTATCTACAGCAACTTGCATAATAATAATAATAAAAAAAAACGTATATAAATTTAGTATTTGCATTTTTAACTCTATATCTAATTCAACCTCTCAATACATTCACACACCAAAAGCCAATGGAAGCCCTCTGGTTGGCTCTCCGTGCTTTTAAACCTAATTTGTCCCATTCTGGCAGTTCAAACTTAGAAAGATCTTTTAGTAGAGGCTGTAGGAGAGAGAGAGAGCAGTACAAAGACACACACACACACACAGCCTTTCCCCAGTGTCCCTGTCTTAGTTCCAGAGAGCAGGCTTACAGAAAGAAATCCTTAGCCCATAATCTATGTGCTCTTTCTGGGTTCCCACCAGGGTTTTCCTCCCAACGCACAGCTAAGCGCCATGACTCGACTCAACTAACATGACCCCTCCACTTAGGGCCCCAGTGTGTGCGTCTGTGACTCATGTGTGTGAGCAAATGCACGTGTGTTCGTGCAAGTGTGAGCGCATACGTTTGTATGCTTGTATCCTTCCATTATTTACAAAAGAAAAGAACCAGAGCAAATTAGTTCACATATCAAAAGGTCTCAGCATTTGGGTGAAGAATCTCCGTCGAGACCCGCTTTCTTACGTTGTGTGTGAGAAGAGACAACTCCTTTGTGTTGTGATCCTGAGTCTTCCTGCGCTTCTCTTCACCTCGCAGCAGCAGCAGCGAGAGCGTGAGCTGAGGAAACAGCACGAGAGGGAACAGAGGAGGCGCTACGAGGAAATGGAGCAGCTCCGTAGAGAGGAGGAGAGGAGGCATGCAGAGAGAGAGCAGGTTCATACACTTACTGTAGTATTATGTTAAAACATTATTACTGTATGCAGACAGACAGTATGGTTCCACAGAAATTTGCCCTCAAACTTTTCTGTTTCTTTTTTACGTCAACATGTTCCCCCGTCTTCCTGACTCACTCTGATTTTACTTGTCTCCTTAAATGATTGTATCTTCCTTTTGTTTGCCTTAAATTTCAATTTTAGAACTCGGACAGTTTTAATCGGATGATACGTTTGTTGTAAGGTCACTTTCTTCTTTTCAGCTCATGGATCTTAAACAACATCACCTTTTCCCTCTCAGACAATGTCCATCTTTTGTTAGAGATGGCTCAGTCTAATATGAAATATTATTGCACTTAAATAATATGCAAAAACAATAACAAACAACACGATTTATCAGTTGGCCTAAGTGAAATCCCTGAATTTCAAAATCTGGGAGAAAACTCTTGAGGACAGCAAGAGATTATTACTTTGGGAAAAGTTGTTCTTTAGTGTCAGCAGTTCCCTGAGGAAAATCAAGACATGCCCTTGGCCATATTATAACCAACTAATGGTTGGTCTGCCTCTTGCTAGTGGGCAGATATATTATGGTCTGTCAGAATATCAATATAAAGACGCTGTTGATTTGCTGAATTATTGTACAATAAGATTAAATACATTTCCTTAATTATTTAATCAACAAATACCTTTCCAGTGCTATTTATTGCATACTATAATGCAGAAAAGGTTGATATATTCAAGCATGCGTTTAAAAAACAACAACTTTTCTTTCTGCTCATGCATGTAATATGAATGTTCTGTACTTTTCCGTTTGCATCCATCCTGCTGTCTTTTAACACTTCTTTCCCTTGTCCTCTCATTGAACTTGCTGCTGTTCTGGTGTGTATTTTCTGTCTGTCCCCGTCCCTTTTTATCGCTCTGTTGCTCTCCTCCCACGCTTTTTCAAGTGTTTTGGAAAGATATATTCAACCCTTTCTTTTTTTCCACTCTTCTCTTTGTCATTTTCCCTTTGTAACGCAGTACAGTTGTTCGAGAACACGGTCTTCTTCGCTTCATCTGGCTTCTGACTCTCATCTTCTCTCCACATTCGCAGCCACCTCAGGAGATTATCTTCTCTACTTCTCTTTCCATCTCTGTCTTTCCTCTCTCTCTGTTTGTTTTTGGATGATCAGATTTCCCCGATTTTTGTCTGAATCTATTTCTATCTACTTGTGCCGACATGCTGCTCAGGAGTATATCCGTAGACAGCTGGAGGAGGAACAGAGGCAGTTAGAGATTCTCCAGCAGCAGCTACTACAGGAACAGGCATTACTGCTGGTAATCATAGATCCTCCCACCTACAAGTACTGCTCCCCATCTGTGCTGTGTGGCCCCCTATCCCCACTGCATGCACCAGAGTGGCAGCTGTACAGAGGGAATGACTGTTCACAGTCCAGAGTCTTAGTCACTTAACCTGGTAGCTACATTTTTTAGGAAAAACATGAAGCTCAAACAATGACCTGTTTATCTGTAATCCTTGTGTTGAATTTATTCAGATCACAGTTGCATGTACTGTACCATTAAGTTGGCTGGATCTCAAAGGATTCCCAAGAGGGTGCAGAAAAACTGTTTTGTCAGCTCCAATCATGTTTGCCCACACAATGTGACAACATCCAAGAAAAAAAATAGGACAGTGTTATTTTCCACTGAGGGTTTCTCTGAGTGCCCCAGTCTTGCGTTGGGCGACAGTTTTGTGCTCTATCAAGGAGTAAGGAATTCAAAATATGTTTTGTAGCACTTGTCCACTGCTCCTTTTATCCTATTTGAAGAGAAATGTATTAAAGGAGAACATGAGAGAGCCTGCAAGGAAACCTTTTGAGATCCAACCCATGTGCCTCTGAGTCTCCTTTGTCCATCATCAGCGATACAATTGTTATTATAATTGTAAAAATTGCATGTTCATGTTCCATGTACGTGATTCCAGTTGTCAATATTTGAGTTCTGTTTTGCATGATTTGTGAATCTGTGACTCGAATCTGACATTAGAAACAGCCTTGTCTCTCATCTGTGTCCTCCCTCCCTCCCCCCATACCCCCCTCTCCCGCTCTCCCTCCAGGAGTACAAACGAAAGCAGATAGAGGAGCAGCGGCAGGCGGAGCGGCTACAGAGGCAGCTGCAGCAGGAGAGAGCCTACCTGGTGTCTCTACAACAGCAGCAGCAGCAGCAACAGCAGGAGGGAAGGCAAGCAGAGAAGAAACAGCTTTACCACTACAAAGATATCATCAATCCTAATGACAAGCCTGCCTGGGCTAAAGACGTGAGTCACAACATTCATGATGTAGAAAGACATGCATGCACTTCCTTGAATTAGTTATTTTCCAAAATATGAACTCACTTTTCTTGGGTGAGGAAAAGTACCAGCTCTGAGGAACAAAGTGCGCTAAATTTATACATGTGTTGGTGATGATCCTGATAATGAAATCAACCCCTGTTGCACATTATGTACACCCACTGGCCTTCTTGTGTTATTAATATCTTATTCAGCAGGTCCTTCTAGAAGCAGCATTCCTGTGAAGAAAATAGAAGGGGGAGAGTGGCGATACCTTGCTTATCTGAAGATACTTGAGAGTTACTGCTGCTTTGACTGTCTGCTTTGTGTGTGCTTGTTTTGTTGCTTACCCTCCTCTGACTTTGACTCCTAGGTCCTGAAGCAGCAGCATGCTCAGGGTAACCCGCCCCACTCCCATCTACGTCATCACCAGTCATTCAACCAACCGGCTTCATCCTCTGACTGTCATGGCCAAAACAGAGTTCGGACCCCTAGGCGAACCCCCTCCCATGGTGCCCAGATCCTCTCCAACCACCTCCCCCATATCTGTATTTCACTAGACCCTGGAGAACCCTTAGATCTGGGGCTGAAGCAGGAGATAAGTCAGCAGGTCAGAGACTTTAGGGCTCAGAAATGTAGTCAGAGGGGGCGCAGCCCGGGACCAATCCAAAAATACAATCAGGCTGCAGGCCAAGGACCCAGTAAGGGACAAAGTAAGAGTCATAAAGAACATTCTAGTCAAGGGTTAGCCAGCCAGTCTAACAAATTACCCAATCCATATCCTCTGGGGCCAAGTAATCAGAAAGAAAAACCCAGAGACAGGCCTCTTTCTGCCCCTAGTCAGGCAGCTATCCAGGCGCTAATGTCTACCGACCCACAACTTAAGGCCCTTCAACATCATCCTCAGTCCCAAAAACAGGTCCAGAAACCCCAGCCTGGATCTAACCCTGCCTCCAACCCTGCAGTCAAACTGGTTAGTGGCTGTCCTCACGGCAGGTCGCGCTCACCTTGCTGTAGAATAGATGTAGATATAGAACCAGAGTACTGGGGAGGATGGCAGAAAGGGATGAGGCCAGCCATCAGTCATGAGAGCCTTATGGTGCCCTCTGACTGGGAGGTCACAGCATGTGACCCAACTGACCTTCCCTCTCGATCCTACCCTGACAGTGCTCTCCACTCTGCCCTATCTAGACAAAGAAACATCTACTCACCCGTCTCCAGTGATTTTCTTCAAGTCCCTGATAACAATCACTTACATTTCCCTGCTTTAGATAAGGATAGAAGAGAAATGAATGCAGAAAGGGGTAGCACCTCTATGTGTGAACTTAGTGCCTCTGTTCCAGTAGACATACTCAAACAGAATCTGGCTGAGGTCGGGCAAATGCATAGTCGCTCCTCTCACTGCTTACTGTCCAGCTCTCCAACCACTCTAGCTCCCTGGTTGGGCCTTTCTCCTCGAACCTCTCCACAAAACTCACCCTCTTACTCCCCCACGTCCTCAGGCTCATTGTCCGTCAGTACCTTGTCCCCTCCATTCTCATCTGACAACCTTGTGTCCAACATGGCTTGCGAGTTTTCTCCACCTATCCACACCCACCTCCTCTTGCCCGACCATGCCGTCTTGCCCCTTCACATCTCACCTGCCCCTTCCCGTCACTGCTCCCCGTATGGCTCTCCCTTTGGATTCTAGACCCAGATCCACTGTGCTGGGACACAGGACACTGGAGTGGTAGACCCTTGTGTACACCCACACACACAGACTTCTATATTTGTGACTCAGATAATGCATTTCCTTACCCTAACGTTTGTAGTAATAATCTGAAGCTACAAAGTAATTAATAACTTAAATTATCAAACAATTGTCGTGAAGTAAAAAGTACATTTGCCTTCAAAATGTATTGGAGTGGAAAAGTAGCAGAAAATGGTACCTCAAAATTGTACTTAGGTACTTAGTTACTCTAAATTCTGACACTATGATTTTTACTTTTACTGCCAATGTACAGTATATTGGCTCCAAATACCAGTTATTCGTCTCCTTGTTAAATATTAACTGTTATCAGCCCTCGGAAACTGCATCTGTCGATCCCTAATACACACACATTTGCAAATATATCTACATTTCTCTCTTTTAAATTTGTATGTTTATGAATTTTATTTGGCTGCAGTTTTTGTTTACCTTAAACTCAAAATATTCTCCACTGGGACTGAGATCCAAAGGAAAGGTGCCAATATTCAGGGGCAGTTTCTAATATCTCCCTGAACCATCAGTAGCTTAGTTGCAAACAGCCCATCCCAAACCCCCAACCCTGCCAGCCACCTTGCCCCCCTAATGTTCCCCACAAAGCACCATGGCAAGCCCTCTCCTAGACATATTGGTGTCGTTATCATCGGGGAAACCCACCCATCCCTGCTTCTTTTTAGGTCAGTCAATCAAATCCTGGCTTTGTGATGGGTGCTGGCCAAGTGGTGGGGGGATCCTTCTAACAAACCTTCATCTGCTCTTTGTCCTCATATTTTTCTGTCCTTTCTTAGTGTAGAGGCAGCAGCGGCCACAACTAACTAACTAATGCTTTGATTTATCTCTTAGAATCTCACCAGCCATAGTAGAAAGAGCTTTTGGGTGGTGTGCTGGAGGTAACACCCAAACACTTGATACAAACATTGAACATTTAAGCAGCACTACCCAAAAGGTTTTTCTTCTGTAAAATACTCTTCTAATTGTAATCTCTCTTTCTCTTGAAGGTGAATTGATGTTTATGCTAACCTCGATCGCCTTCTGCCTCCACAGAATAAATTTCGCTTCGACCACAGCAGTACTTCACCTAAATCCCCCAATGTTTACTTTCCATTGGTTCTTTGTACTTGGCTTCACCAGTAGTCGTGTTTCATCCCAAGCGAACAGCTCACAAAATATTTTGGAGGTTTTCTGCTTTTATATATGTCATAGTTGCCTCAATGTAGTTAACTCCCTAGCAGGCAACTAACAAAGATTTGTGAAATGACACAGTATTGCATAGTTCCGACCCAGGTCATAATCTTGAATAATCCTACTAGATTATGTGCTCATATGGAATTACTGAAAGCCTCAGAAAGGGATAGTTCTCATTGCACACGCATTTTTACCTGGGGACTATTGACACTATGCCCTGCTGAGCCACGACTCAACCCTCCACCAACTGTTGAGTGGATTGTTCAGAGTGGAAAAGTGTGATTTACGCTGCTGGGAGCGTTCCTCGGAGCCTTCTCTCACTGCACAGCAGATAATCTGATAATCTGATTACACTGGCAAGAGGAGCTTTCTGCCTTCCTCAGTCAGATATTTGATGCTCGTTGGCAGCGACGCACACGCCCACACCCACAATCAGTGGCAACTCAAACTCTTATGTTCACTAACATTCAAACATGGTTTTGTATATGTGCACACACTACGTTTTGTACGTAGTGAAAGTTGTGCTTTTGTTTGAATGTGGTGTCTGCTTTAGAAGATTAGATATAATTCTTGACCTTTCCCTAAAGCCATCAGACATTCTTACTCCTGTACTGTAGAAGACACACATAGACGAACAAGAAAGATGGGGGAAAACAAGGGAACAAATGTTCAGCCAACCTACTACTTTAGATTGGAGATATTGCTTTAGGGGTTTCTGTGGAAGTTTGATTTGCTTTAATTGTGCAATTCTCCAAAGAGAGGGCAGGTTACACCAAAGAAAAACCAAACTTCCACTGAATCCCTTAGAGCAGACGTTCTATCATGAGACAAGAACTTAAATACAGTGAGTGATGTTAAGATTGTCTGGTGGATTGTCTGGGTGCATGTCGGGGGAGCATTACCCACAGTGGCTCTTGGTGGTGATTGGTTGTGCTGCGTGCTGGGCTGTGAATGACACTGGTATGTGACCTGTCCCAGGTGGAGGAGCGGTCTAAGCTGAACAGACAGAGCTCCCCAGCGCTGCAGCACAAAGTGTCCAACCGTATCTCCGACCCCTCCCTCCCTCCCCGCTCCGAGTCCTTCAGCAGTGGCGGCATGCAGCCCGCTCGCACCCCACCCATCCACCGCTCCATCGAACCACAGGTGTGTGTGCGTGTGTGTGTGTACGTGTGTGCAAAAGGAGGCATGTGAATGTTTGGTGTGTTCCCTAGTGGCCAGTATAACCTAACAAATAATCACAAATCTCTTCTCACCTTGTACCAAGAACTCCTTTAAAAGTTAATGTCTGCGTAACAGTCAATCTCTCTCTCTTTCATTTCTGTCTTTCCCTTTTCCATCTGTATTTTTTTTTCATCTTAATTCATATTCTGCCATTGCCTTTCCCTACTTGTCATTAATTTTGCTGCGTTCTACTTCTCACTTCCTCTCCTTTTCACTGATTCTTTTCCTCTACCTTTTCGATTTTCATCCTATTTTTCTTTCTTTCCTCTAACCAATACATCAACCTGACTCATTCCCTTCATCTCTTTCTCTGTCTTTCTCTCTTTCCCTCCTATAGATGGCTCACCTGGTTCCAGTGAAGACCCACTCCAGCTCCATGTCCGGCTCGCAGTCTCTGCAGGACCAGACGGGCTCAGCTCTGAGTGAGGGTGTCAGTGTGGGCTCCCCCAGGCCCGAGATGCCCCGGCAGAACTCGGACCCCACTTCTGACACTCCCGGACCCCCGCTGCGCATCACAGGCAGGGAGGAACGGGACAGAGAGAGGGATCGGGACAGGACAGCCTGGCTGAGAGAGGAGGACATCCCACCCAAGGTCAGACAATTACAATCAGAAAGAGAGACTGACAATCACTAATGACGTGTTGTCTTTTTAAAATGGATTGTTTATTTATTGTTTTAATTTGTCCTGAATGAAAAGCTAATTATGTTATATTCAACAATCATTTGTTTAGTGTCGTGTAATAAGCATTTACGTTTCTTACTCATTTAAGTAAGTTTTTAGAGTGTGATTCGTGTTTCAATGCTGATTGGATTAGGCTTAGTCTTTCTCATTTGTTTAGTTACAAAGAGTCTTGCCCTCTCCAGTCAAGCGAGGTAACTGAACTAGTGTTGAAACCACAGCAAGTGGCACACTTTTGCAAGGTTTAATCAGCTTTTGCACAAGTTGAAAAGAGCTACTGGGCTCCAACTGTTGACTCTGATACAAGGAAATACAAACATAATGCGAAATGCGTCACTTGCATTACCCTGGCTTTATTTGAATTAGAATTACAGAGTATTAAGAGTGTCACTGCCCTCAGTTTAATGTACCAGTCTTTTTTCTTTCTTTTTTTTTTCCACCAGATGGTTTACGCTCAAGCTCTGAACTTGCTGAACAAGCTACACCAGCAATGGTGACCTTCTGTCTGTGTGTATTTGTGTGTGTGTTCAGGTCCCCCAGAGGACCACATCCATCTCTCCAGCCTTGGTTAGGAAGAACTCCCCTAATGGAGGAGTCGGTCTGGGCCCTCGCACAGGTTCTCAGCTCATACGCGCTAGGTAAAGCTCATAAATCAAAGTCTTCTTAACACACTTAACACATTTATGCAGACTGATTTGATGCCTACATATATTATATTCTATTTTTTTTAATCTTTTATAATTATTTGTGTTATTCTTTATGGGTTTTTAAATTGATTACTTTCATTTTTATTGTAGATCTTAAAACGTTATTTAATGCCATTACAAAAAGTGCTGCAATATATTGTAATAAATGAGATTCATTGTTGAGCATAAGCTACCGATTGCAGCAATTTCATCATACTGCATCGTTGCTGTTTTTATGCTGCACGAGTTACCTAAGATCTAAAGTATATAAAAAACATGGCAGTTCTACAGTGCATACATCTATTTAATATAAATATATTGTATAATTTTAAAGAACTTAGAAAGGAGTGATTTTTTTCCCCCTCCTGCTCCAGTAATCCAGACCTGCGGCGCTCGGAGCTCTCTCTGGACGCCATGCTGCAAAGAACTTCCTCCAACTCGTCATCCTCCTCCTCCCCTTCATCTCAGGGAGGCTCAGCTGAGAGGAGAGGTACAAAAACACACTCATATACAGATACACACACGCACACACACACACACACACTGGCAAAGAAATACACTGACATGCTTGCATGCAAACAATTAAAAACCAGCGCATGTACTTGCACATGTATACAAGCAGACACAGAAAGGCGCAAACAGTCCACATACGCATCCACGTACACTCACCGGGCTTCACCGAGTTTCAGGGGATATCAGCAGGACATTGTCAGTCGCAGTTCTGCTCTGATCAACCTGTCTGATGTGCCCTGTTGCTCTCAGCCTCTGGAGAGATAGAGGAGAGGAAATGAGAGAGGGTGATAGAGAGAGGTGTAGAGGGATGTGTCACACAACAGGCCACAGGGATATCTATGATATGCATGGATCTCCCCTTGACAAACACATGGCAGAGAGAGAGAGGTTGAAGGATGGTAGGATCAGTTTTCCTTCATGTTTGTCGGATGGAATTAGCATTTTGCAATGGGGTTGACAGTTTATGAGACAGAAATGTAAAACAGTATGAAGATAGGGTAAGAAAAATTAAAAAAAATAAAATTGATGAATGGCAATGTGCTTTCACCCAGACAAGCCCAACTGTTTCACATAGTTATGAAATAGGACACATTTTAAAGTGATATCTATCATTTTTTAATAAATTAACATTTTTGGGGGTTATTATAATGAAGTATGTGTGTTTATAGGCCTCATGTGTAACTGCTTCCTTGTTTTGATCAGGTCAAACCAAGCAGGAAGGATCCCCTCCAGGAGCCAATCAGGAGGCAAAGCCCAAACAGGAGGAGGGCCGTGAATCAGCCAGGCCGAGCAGACCTGCAGTGAGTCACACAACGCATTGCGAACACACACGTTCACTTTCTGTCACAGCAATCTCCTCTCTGGAAATCTTCTACAGGCCTCTTCTCCTATTTTTCTGCTAGTCATCTGGTTCTTTTATTTCTTTCTCTGCCTCTTTCTCTTTGTCCTGCCACTCTTCAGAGCTATAAGAAAGCCATAGATGAGGTTAGTTACACTCGAGTCCCCTTTCTTTTATCCCGGTTTTCCTTTGCCTCGATCTTCAGAGCCCCTCTTTTTTCCCCCCGGCATGGTGGAATTCCACAGGAAGATGATGTTTGTTTATTTCAACTTTACAATAATCTTGGTGCAATGGCGATGGCCGTGCATGTGTGCTTCCACACACATACCTGAGAGAGTGAATGTGGGCTTGTGCGGGTGCGTGTGTGTGTGCGGGTGCATGTGTGTGTGTGTGTGTGTGTGTGTGTGTGTGTGTGTGGATATGCATGCATTTGATGTGTGTGTGCGCGCGGGCGTGTGTAGCTTGAACTGCCAAGCACCTGAACAGTCTCTGAAACTCTTTTCCTGTTTCTCTATTGTCACGGTTACTGGTCAGGAGGATCTGGTAAGCCCACCGTGTATGACGGTCTCTCCCCACCCACCACCCCGTCTGCATGATTTGGTTTGATCCATTGGCTGTGTTGAATGGGGAGGGAAGGGAGGCCAGTTGGCATGGGGGTGATTGGTAGAGGGGGTGTATGATATATGATCACTTGTTTTGTGTCACAAAATAAAGATTTTAGTGGGTCTAAGCAGAAAAAGTTTTCCTAGATGAGCACTCTTGTTCCGCGACACCTACGTATTCAGGCCCAGATGTGTGTGACAACAAATCAGTCGTCCTCTGTCATGATGCAGATGGTTTGCCCCACTCGTTGCCCCTCTCTGCTCCTCTCGTCCTTGTATGTGATTTGCTCTCTCACTCCAGGTTCTGATACGGATGATACAGAACTGATGAACCAATTGATTTTTCCTCTCTCTCCTCTCCTTTTCTGTTCCTCTTTATAGGACCTAAGTGCATTGGCTAAGGAGCTCAGAGAACTGAGGGTAGAGGAGGGCAGCAGACCTCCAGTCAAGGTACAATGACATTTATCATAATAATGATAATGATGATGATGAATAGAGAATTGTATGAATTATTCAATATTAGGGGAAAGGGTAAGATGTCAGATCTTTATTTCAGGTTCAAAAACAAAACATAAAAACCCCAAAACACTTATGATCAACTATGACACAATTTCAAAACCTGTTCTTTAGAGATCAATGAACAGTGTACGAGCAAACCACAGCAGTATTTAAGAATATATGTTTGCCCATGCCACTATTTAATCCAAAAAGAATGATATTTCAGTCAGACAACTCAAGTTTGACTTGTTTATCACAGCAGCAGAACACAGTTATAGTTTAACGTCTAGGCTCCGACCTTATCTCAGATATGTTTACATACACAGATATTAGGGGAGTGACAGACAAACATTTTGAAGCCCCTTGCAGGTGGATGCTGGGGTGGTGGTGGGGCTGAAAGAACAGGAAGCAATACTGACACAGGGCAGCGGTGGCATTGACAGGCAGAAGAAACGATAGGAAATTTCTCCCAAATTGGGATGGTGTGTTTCATGGATGGGTGAGGGGAGTGAAGTATTTTGCACGTGTATAGCAGTGCAACTCAAGTTGACTGCCTGAGCTAGCTCGCAGGATTTGCTTCTTATTAATTAGGATATCTTTTTGCACAATTGTGGTAACGCTTGATAAAGCTGAATAACAGTAGTTGGTTGAGTGATTCTTCACAATTTTGTAAGTGGTAAGTTACCCAGTAGAGTTTTGCCCAGTAGAGAATTGCTCGCCTGGCGCATATGCCAAAAAGTCTTCTTCTGGTTTTTGCACCCAGGGCTATGCATATCAGCAAATAGTTTTTCTCCGGTTGGCACCGCCCTTGAGTTCCCGCTCGCCCCATAGACTTTACATTGTGATGACGTCAGACATTTTCAAATCACTTTTCGTGGCTCTAAGAAAGTTTTACAAATTATTAAACCTCCATGGATCAAAAATTCATGATAGAAAGAGTCATAATAGTCCTTGTCAACAGTTTAACAGACTTCTCTTTTATAATGGTGCTCTGCAATACCGCGAGTGGCCACGGGGCAAAATTGGAAGCAAGGCTGAGCAGCCCCTTCATATCCAGGTCTAAATAATACATTCATGGTTGGCGCATTATGACGGTCTTTGAACGTTACTGCTGCCAACTGCTGATCAGCGGAATAGCGTGAAAAACCAGCAGCGGGAACATGTATGGGGTTTCCTATATGCTCGTGTGCCGACATGTGCACAATACAAAGAAAACTACTAGTTAAAAAAACTCCACAGGCTACCTTTAAAAATATTAGATATGAGAGAGATATAAAAAAAAATGTAATTCTTTTCATTTCGGCTCTGCACCTTGTGTTCTCATAAAGGTGACAGACTACTCGTCCTCCAGTGAAGATTCAGAGAGCAGCGATGAGGACGGGGAGACGGTGGGGCACGATGGGACTGTTGCTGTTAACGACATCCCCCGCATCATGTGAGTGTGTCCCCTCTGCTTTTGTTTTTTCCCCCTTTCTGGGTTTTTTTTTTTTTTTTTCTCAAGCTGGACTTGTGTTGAGATATGCCTGCCTTTGAAATATGTGCCATGCCAGTAGCTTGTCAGTATAGTTTTGGGAGAATTGCTTTGTAAATAATCGTGTGTGTGTGTGTGTGTGTGTGTGTTGCAGGCCAGCAGTGCAGAGCAGCAGTGAGTCGTATGGAGGGCTGACAGAGGACTCTCTGGGAGAAGCCTATAATAGCTCCAAGGACGGCACTCTAGTGATGAGAGAGGTGATGAAAGCACACACGCACAAAGACAATACTGTTTGTTTATATTCTACGACCAAACTGGGCTCATTTTGCTTCTTTATGGCCACTTTATCTCCTTTTGCTTCCCCTGTCCTCACTTTCCTGTTAACTCTCAACATTAAATCTCCCTATTTGTTTGTGTTGTCAACTCTTTTCTCTTTTCTTTTTTTCTTTTTTCTATTTTTTTGCATCTCAGGCAGAGGAGAGGAGGAGAGGGGGTCACACTGAGAGTAACGGGTTTGGGAATCACAGTAACATTGGTAACCTCCCTGACCTTGTGCAGCAGAGCAACTCTCCCTCAGCCACACCCACCACAACCCTGCAGGAACTGGGTGACATTTCTGAGGTCAGACACACACACACACACACACACACACACACACACACACATGTGCACACAGAATTAAATGAACGCAAAAGTCTTACAATTATAATAAATCGACAAATTATTTATTATTAAATTTATAGAAATCCAGCACTTGTTAGATAAATGTCCTTTTCCCACATATTTGCAAAATGTTCCTTGTGTGAATTCGGCCATTCTGGATATTGTGTGTATGTAAGCTGCTGCTGCTGCTAATTACTTTCTCACTGCTTTTTCGCCTACAGTTTGGTGTGGGTGGGTCCAAAGCGTCCTTCACCCCATTTGTTGATCCACGTGTGTATCAAACCTCCCCAGGTGAAAACGACGATGAGAACTCAGCGGCCGGTGAGCAAAGCATAGAAAGGCTTTTTTTTCTCCACACAGCTAATTTTGTTTGTGAATCGTTCAACGAACGGTGTTACTGGTGAGACTGTGCTGTCGCAGCTGTCAAAAAAACCCAAGTAACTTCTATCTTTCTTTATTTCTCCACCTTTACGTCCTTCCATGGTACCACAGCCATGTTTGCTAATGAGTTGCTGAGGCAGGAGCAGGCCAGGCTAAACGAAGCCAGAAAAATCTCTGTGGTCAACGTCAATCCTACCAACATCAGACCACATAGTGACACACCAGAGATCCGCAAATACAAGAAACGCTTCAACTCTGAGATCCTGTGTGCGGCGCTCTGGGGTAAGAGGGGACATCCTTCATCATCCTCAAAACACAAGAAGGTTTTCTCTCATGAAACATCCCCGTCTCTGTCTTTCTTTGTTCTGAACTCTTGCATACGTTTAGGTGTGAACCTGCTGGTGGGGACAGAGAATGGTCTCATGCTGCTTGACCGAAGCGGACAAGGAAAAGTGTACAACCTGATCACCAGACGGCGCTTCCTGCAGATGGATGTGCTGGAGGGGCTCAATGTGCTAGTTACCATATCTGGTTGGTTTAACACAGGCACACACACTTATATGCACAAATCCTGTTAAAGGAAGGTCCTGGCTATATGTCTTCGATAAGTATACAGTTTGGTAAATAATAGTAATGAAAGCAAAATGGACAAATAAAGAGAGGAGACTTGGGCTTCTTCCATTCCTCTTAAAGTAAAAATCACAATGCCGAAGTTATCTGCCGCTGTGTACTGTTTACAGTCGAGTAGGATTCTAAAATATTCAGCAATTTTATCCCTTCGTTTAAATAAATTTCATCTCATTTGTCTTTCTCCCTTTGCCAACCCAGGGAAAAAGAATAAGTTGCGCGTGTACTACTTGTCGTGGCTGAGGAACAGAATATTACACAACGACCCGGAGGTTGAGAAGAAGCAGGGTTGGATTACAGTTGGGGATCTCGAGGGCTGTGTGCATTACAAAGTTGGTAAGGATCTGTATGTGTGTCAAAGGGAAAAGAGTAATATTCTGTATTCAGGTGACACGTGTGTTATGCAGCCTCAGTATAAACACAAACAAAAAAAAAAAATCTGCTATTTAATAGACGATTAAAGCGGCTTTGGAAACCAATTTTAATTGTTTAAGTGCATTGTTTAAGTGCAAGTCCAGCACCGTAGCTCCTGCATAACATCATTAGCTTGCCTGGGGAAGCTAAGCAGGTTTGGCTGTGGTAGCCCTTGGATGGGAGACCACATGGTGCTGGA
>JBBPCS010000374.1:3116956-3133305 GCA_037974645.1 Hollardia meadi | reverse complement strand
AGCTGATGTGTGGTGAGCGTTCTGGCGCAAACTGGCTGCCGTGCATCACCCAGGTGGGTGCTACACATCGGTGGTGGCTGAGTCGAGTCCCGTTGTACGTTATGTATATGGGGTCAGGTTGTCAAAGTCGAAAAGTTTGTTCGCTTGAATCAAGTGTTAAAGTCTGTGCTTAACACGTTAAGTCAAGTTCCTTTATAGAGCACATTTTATAACGACAAACGTTGACCAAAGTGCTTTGCAAAGACATTAAATAAAACGCAGGAATGAACAGATTCAAACCCCAGACATAAATTAGAGAATATAAGTAAATTGATAAAAGCATAGAATATCTTGTCTTATTGTGTCTTTGTCATGTTTCTAGTAAAATATGAGAGGATTAAGTTCCTGGTGATTGCTCTGAAGAACTCTGTGGAAATCTATGCCTGGGCTCCCAAGCCCTACCACAAGTTCATGGCCTTTAAGGTATGGTAGCGCAAACACGCACATACACACATGTATTTTCTGACCACAGTATCTTCCTGGCTTTTTTTTTTTTTTTTCAGATTGTCACCTTCTCCTCCCGCTTCACTCCTTTTCTCCTCCGTCCCCTGTCTGTTTTTCTCTCTCCCTCTCTTTCAGTCGTTCACTGAGCTGCAGCACCGTCCCCAGCTGGTGGACCTCACAGTGGAGGAAGGCCAGAGGTTAAAGGTCATCTATGGCTCCAGCGTGGGCTTCCATGTCATTGACGTGGACTCGGGCAACCCTTACGACATCTACATCCCCTCACATGTGAGTGCAGGACCGTGCTGAGTGCGTGTCTTTTGTAAATCTTCCATAAAATAGGTTTTATCAATAAGGCTCTCTCACCTCTAATGAATTTGAATGAAGAATGAACTACTCGATGTCGGGCAACAAGAGAGAGAATAACAGTAATTTTATGGACAATTCCTTCTGTATTACCTGCTGACCTCTTTCTGTGTCAAGGTCTCACGAGGATTAGCTTCTAGGATTACAGTGACTTTTTCTTGACATATGACCCATTTGATTGATTTACTTTCGTGCAAGTAAAAGATTGATGGGTGCTTTTCCTCTTTTATCGGATACACTTTTAGTTTGCCAATTATGACTCATTGGGCTTGGACTGTACACAGAATGTAGCTCTAATCACAGAGCATTTACAAGTCGTAGCTACGACCAACTTTCCTGTTGCAACATGGAGCATTCAGCGCTTTGCTTAAAAAAGTAAAACGTAAAAGTAGCCATACCAAAATATGAATCAAGGTTCGCCTATTTCTCACTTTAAATGTTGTCAGAACCATATTTTAGTGTACGGTTAAGCTGTAAAACAAGAAAATATACGACCAGACGGCCACCATTTTGTGTCCTGCTTTTGAAACGCAGGCTTACGTATCTCAGATCTGCAAGTGTCAAACTAAGCAATGCTTATCAAACGTGAACCAAGATTCTCTTACTGCAGCTAGATTTTAGTGTACCGTTTAGCAGTAATATGAGAAAGTTTCTTACTAGGAAACCATGTTGAAATCAGACAGGGACTCGCATGCACTAACACACCGGCTGCCAAAACAAAGAAAGAGAAGCTCAGATTGCAATACAGACAGAGGGAGTGTTGAGATGGCTCTCGGGACGTCATTACACCACTATATCTTTACATAGCAAATAGTTGTTTGCTGCTATATTAATATCAAGATGCCATGTTTGACCTTTGAGTAAAAGCACAAAAATATCAGCATCAAAATATGCTAAGTACAAAAAGTTTAAGTATTATGCAAATTTTCTCGCGTGCATCTCCAATTTTGGCATGTGTGACCGTACCTGTATGCACATTACATGATTGGATTATAATTACTGATGTATTACTGTGTTCATCCCTTGCTTGAGTCTTATCTTGATCTATCACAATAGGTCATAATTTATATGTTGATTCTATCTATCATTCATCTGAATCTGCTAAGTAACTTGTGACATAAGTTATTACACTAATGTAGTGGGAAGGGGGAAATACAATATCGGCAAAATGCGTGAGTAAATGTACCGACTCAATTTCCACCACTGATTCTGGTCTCTTTGTATGTTATGGAAGCAGGGTACGCCATCAGTCGTTGTCTGTTCGCGCGCTTGAAAGCAAAGCAGTTTTGGCACTTGCATGCAGATCAGTTTGTTTCCATAGTGGCTTCGGTAATCGCATGCTTTTACTCAAATCAAGTTCGAACACAGTTCAGCCAACCCCTTGATTTCGTGGCAATATTTCAGTAAATATAAACCACTGAATACAAATGTGAGGACACGCAATTGTAGCCTGTGTTAAATGTGATGACGCAGAGCCATTGAGCCCAGGCTTTACAGTGCGTGCACCACAAGACCTACTAAGAATGAATATACTTAACCTCTTGACATGATTGTCTTTGACGATTTTGCCTTTAATCCATGCTTCCTCTCTCTCTCTCCCTCCTTGCCAAATTCTCTTCCAGTGTGCCAAACAGACGAAGGTGACATCCTGCCATCCATTCTTTAGAGTAGATCAATAGATCTCTAGTGGACGCACAGAAGCACTTCATGTGTCTATGTGCGTTACCGTTCATTAGAGTAGAGATTAATGGGCAATTTAGCTAGAAGTCTCTTTGCATGAATAAATTCATCTTAGCCACAGGAGACATCATAAGGTCCTGATGCTACTTCCCAGTTGAGATGTTTGTTCATACGAGAGCCACAAAAAACAAACTGCAGGATTAAAGACGAGAATAATCAGTATTACTTTCATTTAAACTGCTGTTTCGTTCAGTGCGTTGCTGTCAGAAGTTTCACACACCTGACAATATTCCAAAAGCTGTACTTATCACTTACCAACCAACAGCGCCACAATATGATGGAGTGGTTTTGTTAGGTTCCATCGCTGCTGTTTTCAAATCTGATACAATCTGGTCAGAATAAGCAAATGTGTGGCAATAAGTGTGTGCCAGTTTGTAGAGTTCTTGTGTAAATGGTGTAAGTGGTTAAGATGAGTTTTTTCACTGCCTCATCACTCACTTGTTGTACTGATTTGATCCATTGTTGAACCCCTGAAGTGTTGAGTGTTGAGTCACATCTCAGGAAAGCCTGCACACTTTGGGTGAAGTGCACAGATTCAGTCTATGTGTGTGTCTGATGTTGTTTCTGTTCATTAAGGTCAGAGAAAAGTGCCATCGTTTGACAACTCACTTACTATACAGAACATGTTGATGCACTGATGCTCGTGAATGTCTGGCAGCCTTGTCAGTGTCCACAAAGTTGCTTAATACAGAAATTACAGAATGCCGGCGGGTCCAAAAAAAAAAGAAAAAAAAGAAAAGCCAGCCAAATTCGGTTGCATTAAATGCCCACGATGAAACCGCCGTAATATTTTAATCTAATGTAGATTATGATCAAATTTGACAGATTTAATTAAAGCCTCTTAAATGTTTGCGTGTGCATCTGTGATAGATCCAGAGCCAGGTGACGCCCCATGCCATCGTGGTGCTCCCTAAGACTGATGGAATGGAGATGCTGCTCTGTTACGAGGACGAAGGCGTCTACGTCAACACCTACGGTCGAATCACCAAGGACGTGGTGCTGCAGTGGGGAGAGATGCCTACCTCTGTTGGTATGTCCCAACCACGTGTGTATTCGTGTGTGTTTAGTAGATTTGAATCTAGTTTTTATCAACGTCATTAAAACCTCACAGAGAAACACGAATAAATCCATGTATGTATGAGTATGTGCTAGTACCCATTTCAGCGCCTGTGCATGTGTGTGTGTGTTGCAAAGCAGACCGAAAGTCCTGTGAAAGTACTGAGCTTATGGAGGTTCATTTAATTGCATTCGAAATTAGCTTATAATATCTGCCTTCACTGGAAGGAAAAGTGTGAGAAAGGTGGACAATAGATATAGATGATCAATAGTGAATGTAAAAGGAAAGGTGAGGGCATAAGACTTAATTAAATGTGTGTACTGTGTGTATGAACACTGTTTCCGACAGAAAATACCACTTCATTTCTTGTATTTTACTGCCCCCGTGTGGTAGCTGTGGATATTGCCTTTCAAAGGCCCCTCGGCTCGTGCAGATGACTGAGGATTAGGGTCAGGAGATGTTCTAATGATATATGTTTACTCATATATATATATATTTTTTTCCATTGTCACTTGTGCTTCTCTTGTGTGTTTTCTCCTCTCCAGCCTATATCCATTCTAATCAGATTATGGGCTGGGGTGAGAAAGCAATAGAGATTCGCTCTGTGGAGACAGGTCATCTGGATGGAGTCTTTATGCACAAGAGAGCCCAGAGACTCAAATTCCTCTGTGAGCGGAACGACAAGGTAAAAAAAAATAAAAATGCGTGACTGTGAGCGTGAAGTTTGGTATAATAGGCATAGATCTTACACAGGCCTGTAGAACTAAAAGGCTTCAAGTTTTAATCCCATATCAGGTGACAGGTTCAGATGACTTAGCGGATAATGTCCATTAGGCTTATTATGGGGAGACTATTAGATACAACATTTGTGCACAAAAAGATGCATTTAAACAAAAAAAAATGCTTCACGGGTTATTCTGAAATATCATATCCACAGTTTGTAAAAGCTGACACCTGCTCCATGAACCTAGTTTAAATGGCCATAAATCTATAGTATATATACAGTATATATAGTATATAGTATAAATATATAGTAAATATCACTTATTTACAAAAATGACATTTCAGAAAAACAATGTGTTTGCAACCTTTATTTGTGATCTGCAGTTATTGAGAAAGTGAGACCTTAAATCGTGTAATATTCTCTCGCTCTAGGTATTCTTCGCATCGGTGCGTTCGGGAGGTAGCAGCCAAGTTTTCTTCATGACCCTCAACAGAAACTCTATGATGAACTGGTGATGGCTCCTCCCACTCTCCACTCTGCCTCACTCTCCCAGTGGCCAGCCCAGCGACCCGCCGGGGCCCAAGGCAGATCCCACAAGTGAGCCCCATTGACCAAGAGGCCACAATTGAACTCTTTTGACACCTGAGAGACTAGTAAAATCAAAAGTTATTGTAGAGAAAAAACAACAACACAAAGACCTGCTCTAAATGAAGAGACATATTAGCCTAGATTATGTCGGGTCATACAGAAGCCATCGTTACTCAACCGACTGGCAAACTGGTGCCACTGACTTTCCAAATATTCCTACTTTCTCTGTGTCCGTCTCTAACTCTTTCCCTTATTTGTCTGTCTCTTCCCTCCAAACGGACCAGTGCACTCAAATGCACAACTGTATAAATACACTTTACATCTGCCTCCTCCTGTCCGTCTTCTTCTTCCCTTTTGTCTCCCCCTCTTGATCTTCTGCTCCCTCCCTTCCGACCAGATCTAGTAGATCTACTGTAGTTGTCATTTCTTCACGCCTTTGACACCCACGTCTTCCATTTTCCTCATTTCCCGCCCGCCGTGTGTGGCCTCATTCCAGCAGAACTACGCCACAGAGGTTGGAGGAATAGATGAATAAGATTTTAATATGAATTTAAATATATACTTCCAAATATGACATTGCAGGGAGGGCAGCTGAGGGATGACAAATCTATTATGGATGTCGGCAGTGAAAGCGGGCAGCCTGATTGATTTTCTCTCTCCGCTGTCACTCCCCTCCCCCTCCTCCTCCACCTCCACTTCCTCCTCCCGCAATCTTTTCAGGCTCTGAATAAACTGAATTGTGATTTAATGTTCGATCGCATCTCTCTGATAGAGATGCTGTGAGACTCTGCTGTCACGGGTGGGTTGTAATATTATGCAACAATGATGTCTGTGTCCCTTTAAAATGAAATCACTGGTCCATTCTGTCGTCTTCCCTTCCTTTTTCCCCCCTTTTCCTTCTTCCTTTCACCCATCGTCATCATCATCATACTTATCTCCCTGTTTTCACTCCTCCGTCTTTAAACTCTGAAGGTGCTGCATCAGATATACTGTAATATTAAGTGAACAATGAGAGTGTCATTCTGTTCATTCTGTTTATTTCCATTCTTTCCTTTTTCTGTGGCTGAGTCAGTCAGTCTTTTAAGCTTGATGAAATGTACAGCACATCGTTGTCTCTGAAATCGAGAGTGTACGTCAGTGTGTGCGTGAGAGCGAGAAAGTCCCATTCAAGTCAAATTCAAATCAAAAGTGGGATATCAAAATCAATGTCTGGAAAAAGAGTGAAAAGAATTCCACCTCTGCGCGTGAAGTGTGTTTACATGCAGATTTATGATATTATCTTCTTAGTGTGAAGTTTATGAGTTGGTGTATTTGAACACCATGCATTTCAAATAGGCAATATGGTTTTGGAGTGTGTTTCTGGATTCCTTTAAAACAGTACTGTTTGGGCTATTCATGAACACAGCCGCGTTGCTGTTGGGAACATGAATACGCACATAAAAAAAGAAAATAAAAAAAAAAAATCCTGGAAACAACCTCGGCAGGATATCCCGAATACTGTGTGCGTGTGAAAGCACTCATCGTTGAAAGCTGTGGTGTCTTTTTGAATCATGCCTCACTGTGCTGATTTTGACTCCTACCTGTTTGTACAGTGCCTAGCATGATGTAAGCAAAACAAAAATGGAGGCCATAAGATTACCGCTCACGTGGTAATTGATTAATTTCATTGACTTTTTGGTTACTTTACACTCTTTTGTGTTCTATCTCATTTTAACACATTGCTGATGTTATTTGTCTCTTCTAATGGAGATGTACCTTAACAAATTCAGGACTTGATTTATTCGTTGAAAGGTGTAACTGAATGTGGTATGATAAAAACCTTCTTTCTAAATATTTAGCACGACTCAATCAGAAATTCATACTTTATTGAATTTATAACACTATTGAGGGTGGACTAGTTCGTGCATTCAGTCATCTACCATTGGAGAGCACCGCAATGCAGATTCGTCTTTTTTCTGGTCTATATACTGCAGGTTGGACAGTATGTAAGGTTAACAAATGTAGGGTGACACAAAAAAAACAACAGACTCATTCCCCAATGACCTAATGATCGTCTGAATCAATAATTATTATTTTCTGTTATATTTTCAAGTTGTTGTGTTTTTTTTTACACATGCACACAGTAGCTGTTCCTGTGCAGCTGTAAGTTAGACTCACTGATCTCTGTTAGGGGGAGCAGGCTAACATTTTAGCAATAAAGCGCCGAGTTGAAGAAACCACTGTCTTCCCTGTGTGTGCATGTGAGCATCTGTGTGTGTGTTTACTGAACATGTGTGAGTGGGGCATGTCTATCGTGGATTCACTCTACCCATTGGAAAATGCTGATGGTCGTTACACTGAGGACTCTCCTTTCAAAGATGAAACCACTGTATTCTTTGTTTGGTTTATTGCTTGTTTTCTTTATTTTGAAAGAGCATTACTAATGTCCTGTTTTGGGATTTATTTGTTTTTTAAAAGAAAAGCTGTAAGAGAGAAATAAATGAAACTAGAGTATTATGCTTCTGTAGTTGTTTTTGTATCAGCTTTCGACCCTCAGACTTTCGACCCACTCTCTCAAGTATATCATTAACCGCAACAGCGCGCGCGTGTGTGTGTGTGAGAGAGAGAGTGAGTGAGTGAGTGAGAGTTGTGTCATTATTGCTATAAAAGAACACACAACTTTAACTGCAATATATAGTATATCAATGTATTATATACTATATATCTGATCTGTGTTTTACCCAATAGGTTCCAGACTGTCTCACTGTTTTATCACCTTAGTTATCTTTTCTTTTTTCTTCTTCTTCCCTCCGTTAGTAATGTGTGCGTTTGTGTATAACAGATAACAAAGACCACCGGTCACTTATGTGTAAGAGTTCTGTCTGTGCTGTAGGTGTGTGTGAGCGTGTATCTATGTGCATGTGTACATGCATGTGTTATTCGCTCAGTGAGTGGACACAGCGTGATCAGGCAGATCGTCATTAACCTGCTGGCTGACACTCTGGACCCGTTATGGAGTCGGGAAAGGTAAGATAATTCTTGACAAATATGTTCCCCCTATGCATTTCATAAAATGGTTATATATTCTTGCAAGAAATATTTGCAACCAGGTGGCTGCTCACTACATTGTCAATATTTGAAGCTTTAGGTACTCAGAGGGTTACATTTACCACTGAGCTGAAGAAATAACCAGCTTTTTTTTCATCAGCATGTTCTATGTTGGCTCGTTTGCTTGAAATGGTCTTATATTCATTTTTGATGTGTCTGCAACAACAAGGTCTCAGTTTAAACATATTTATAGCACATGCAAAATTTTTCATTTAAGCATTCGTAACTTTTTTAAAACTTCTGTATGTAAGCATTATGAATTCCAGAAATAGTGCATAAAGCAGTCATAAATAATAATGTTTAATAATAATTTAATAATGTGGATAGTCTTTTCTGCAATTCTATGTGCACTTTTAGTGACCCTGCACGAGTACAGCTCAGTGACTGCTTACGCGCTCATGTTCTCGCTTGTGTGCATGTGCATGTAAAATTGTGTATTTATCCATGCATTCATGTGTGTGTTTGTCCTTATCTGAATGATTAACCTTTACTCCCGCAGCAGCTAACAGGTACATTGGCCGTGGCTGTGTTCACAGCAGTTCTGGGGTCCCTGCAGTACGGCTACAGTCTTGGAGTGATCAACGCACCCCAAAAGGTAGTCTTCACTTTAACACAGGAACACAGGTGTTGCTCTCTCAGTAGGTCAACTATTTGCCTCATCGTACTGATATTTGAATGCAAATCAGCCAGTCAGACTAACTCTACTCCACCCTATGGTCATTAACCCTATTAGACAGGTGTAAAGTTCTCTGGAGATAACATAGTACGCTGAGAGTACTTTACTCAGTGCCGAAGAAACAACTTTTTCCAACTTTTCTTGTATAGCCATCCAAGAATTGTGTTATTGGAAATATTGCAAACCGTCAGATTTTTTTAAATACATTTTCTAGTCTGTAATTAGCAGTGTTTGGAGTGCCCCTCCACACCTGTCTTGTGAAGGGGCAGCAAGTCAGAATGTATCTTGTGCCAATGTCTCTCTGCTGCAAGCTGCTGGGCGAGTTGGTACAGGTTCTCTGGATCGGCTCGTCCCATGGATGATCAATCAGATTTGGATCTGGGGCACGTTGAGACCAGGTCGAGACTTCAAGCTCTTTGTCACATTGTTCGGGCTGTTCCTGAGCAGTTTTTGTGGTGTGGCAACACGCATAGTGCCGGTCCAATGGGGGTGGGGTTGGGGGTAAGGTGCAAGGGTGTTTGGGCAGACGGTTTGTGTAAATTGGCATCCACATGCAGGAATATTGCACGGTAGCGAGATGGTCGATGTTATTTACTTTGACCAATGCTGGTTTTAATGTTGTGGCTGATCGGTGTATATGGACATTGTTCATATACACATTGATTCAAATTAAATCTCTTAAGTAGGCTTTGCCATGGATATCAAAGCACATCGACAGCATTAGGCAGTTTATTCTTTAGATTGTAACCATTGTACTTACTTTGCCGCACGTAGGACATACAAGGCCACAATGAGCTCGAGGCCATTTTTGGCCTTCCAGGTTTTCTTTTGCTGGAGCAGTCTACCTTTGGAACAACCCTTGGAGTACGATCTGACTCCATTCAAAGCACGTGAACCAGCAATTGCAATCGCATCTGCCTCAGATTTTCTTTAGAATTCAAACACTTTTTTTTTGTTGTCAGGCCAAAAGATACCACAAAGCCTCTTTAGGCACCCATTGTGGAACGAATTCTATTCACATCAGCTCTGGTTTTCCTCAAACATTTAGCAATGAAAGGATAAATTTGACATTGCTGATGGACTTTTGTTTTTAGGCTGCATTTCTTTGACTTCCACACACACCCTGGACTTTCCCCAGTCCTGCTGTGATGTTCGTCAGTCCCCTGCTGTCCTTGTTGATAAAGCTGCCTGAAATACGAAAATAGTCTCCACAAACTCAAGTTGCTCACCATTTATTAAAACAGCTGGAGGTTTTGTATTTATGTACAATCGGAATGTGGATGTTGACACCTATCTGTTTGGCAAATACTGTATGTCAACCGTATCTTTTCTTGTATGTTATGGAAAGATATTGTGAACATATTAGTATGCTGAAATTAGAAATAACTCAGTCGAAGTAAACCAATGATACACAGCCCACTACCAGTCACACTGTTAATGGATTACTGATGGTGGTGTAATTGTGATGATGGAGATCAAACACACTAAATGTGCCACTTCGGAAGGGATGCATGGATGTAAGTGTCATCTTTTCATAATCAAAACATATATTAAAGATATTCTGTTCAACTGACATTTTCTTTCGTGAAATGTAATGTTGTATCTGTATTTCATGACGAACCATAAACATGTCACGTGCCGTAGGTCATTGAAAAGCATTATGGGCGGTCCTTGGGGGTGTGGTCAGAGGAGGCCACTGTTCTGTCAGAAAACAGCACAAAAGAAGAAGAGTTCTCAGCGGCGGGACAACACCCTGATGTGGTCATATATTGGTCGTTGTCGGTGGCAATCTTCTCCATCGGTGGCGTGTTATCCTCCTTCCTGGTGGGATTTGTGGGAGACCTGAGAGGGAGGTGAGCAAGTAAGAATAAAATGATAAGGATAAAAAGCACATAATTTTGCAAGTATGAAAGTGTGTGGGGGAGGGGGGGGGGGGGGAGAAATACCTGGGGGAAATGATGGAGTACGGAGAATGATAAGAGTAATGAGAGGAGAGATGGAGATTTTAGTGGGAAATGTCTTATTAAGTTAATCCAAGGCCAATATGGAATAATGCCATGGTACAAAGGCCCATCATCCAGTTTTCTCTAAATCTCCTGCTGCCTCCTTTCTATATATTTTTGTCTTACAGGG
The DNA here is from genome assembly GCA_037974645.1 of Hollardia meadi. NCBI lineage: Eukaryota > Metazoa > Chordata > Actinopteri > Tetraodontiformes > Triacanthodidae > Hollardia > Hollardia meadi. The sequence goes on along the minus strand of JBBPCS010000374.1, from coordinate 3,122,454 downwards.
TAAAGGGCATGTTAATGATCAATGTTCTGGCTGTAGCTGCTGGATTGCTGATGGGTCTTTGCAGGATGTGGAAACCTCACATCATGGTCATCTCAGGCCGTGCTGTAATGGGCTTGTACTGTGGTATAGTGAAACACGTTATAACCTTTGAAATATTCTTAGATAATTTAGTTGGAAATACCAATGGTTATGAGTTATATATAGGAGAGGAAACTCATTAGGAATATTCCCCTTCATGATCGAAAACTAATTATTTAATTCAGAAGGTCCCTAAATTGCACTTGTTTAGGAAAAAGGAAAAAATAAAAAACACCTTAATTTATTATCACATTATCTTTTTTTTCTTTTTAAAATTTGGTTAGCTCATGATGACGTGTGTGTTTCAGGGTTGACATCTGGGTTAGTGCCTATGTACATTGGGGAGATTGCACCCAAGGCTTACAGAGGGGCCCTGGGAACCTTACACCAGCTGGCTATTGTCATTGGCATCCTAATCAGCCAGGTGAGGTGCACTGACACACACATGCACAGCAGCATCTTTGCTTATCAGCAATACAACCCAAACTCTATGTGTGTGGATTTGTGTGTGGATGTAGGTATTAGGTTTGGACTTCATACTCGGTAACGATGATATGTGGCCCCTGTTGCTCGGTCTGTCTGGTGCCCCGGCAGTACTACAATCATTTCTGCTGCCTCTTTGCCCTGAGAGCCCACGGTACCTTTACATTCTACTAGGCAAGGAGCAAGAAGCTCGAAAATGTAAGAATTGCACACAGCAACCCTCCATGTCGTACATTTTTTCCTCTCTCTAGTGCTCTCTAGCGAATGTCTATTTACCAAAATGCAGAAATATTTCTTCAGGTCTGGCAATAATTGCATACTATTGCTCAAGTAAAAATTTGAAAGCTCAACCTTAAATGGAGCATCTTTACATTACATCTCACATAGGCTCCGCCCTCTACTGGACTCTAGCTGGCCAACCAGGATGAGCCTACTCAAATACGTGGGAACCCCCCCTGCGTATAGAGGGCCTTGAATCCGCTGTTAGCTATCCTCCTTCTCTTCAGCAGTCCGTGAATTTTGATCTTCTCACACCTTTACGGCCTTATATACTCTTGGGGTTTTCTCATGTATTTCGGTAGGCTCATCCTGGTTGGCCGGCTACGTTTTTCACAGGGCTCAGCCTGTGCTTATAAAACAATGGTTACAATAACGTAACCTTCCTATTTTTTTCTTTTACTTAAGTAAAGGATCTGAAATCTTCTTCCACAACTGCAAATACAGTCATTTATACAAACTCTTGCTCTTGCAGGTCTGCTTCGTTTAAAGGGGGCTTATGATCCAACTCCTGATCTGGAAGAGATGAACCGAGAGAAAGAAGAAGCAGACAAGGAGCCCAGGGTCTCTATCTTATCTTTGGTGCGTCTCTCTACAGGAAGAGAGTCACTTAAGATATGTTGTCTCAGCTACGTTAATGTTATCTTTCCTCAAACTTTCCCCGCAACAAATTTGAGGAAACTGAATTTCATTTTTGGGTTTCAAATAAAATAGCTGATTAACTCGCTAGGCCAGCAGAACACTCACGTTACACTATAACTACAACAGTCCTGCATTCCTCCTCAGGGTGTAAAGAGACACTTTTAACCACCTGCATTAATCAACGACCAAAGTACACTGCAGATTAATGTAATGACCCTGAGAAAGTTAATTCTAAATCAGTTAAATAAGGGATATAACAGTGATGTGAAAGTGAAGGAGTCTCATCGGCCAACTTAAAGCTAAACATAGTGTTAAAGATTATTGTATTAATGGGAAATACACTTTTTGACACAAACAAACGAAGCAGAAGGACAGTCAAACAAAGATTTATGTAGATTCTGGTCGTGTGCTTCAGAAAACCATTGCAGTGACAATCTCGTACTGCTCTGTATTCTCTCCAAGATGCGCTCCTCTGTGTACAGACAGCAGCTGCTTGTTGCCCTCATGATGCACCTCTCCCAACAGCTCTCTGGAATCAATGCAGTGAGTGGCAAATACATTTCAACTTGTCTGCCCTTGTCTGCCTCTCGTTCAGTTTATTAACCTGAATTATAATGATAGTGACTTTAATGGCATGATTAGAAAGTCATGGTTTCCTTGTCAGAGCATATGTACACAGCAGTAAATGGGTCATAAATGGCTAAATGTTTTACTTCTTCACTGTAAGAAAGCTTGAGATTTTTTTCTGTGCAGGAAAGTGTATCGCACAGGAGATCTGTATTGCTCTGTTCTACAACTGTAAAATGCCTTACTTAATGTCCACTCTTTCTAAGCGAAGTAAAGACAAAAACTGTTCCTTTATGTTTGACTTTGTAATTAAGGAAAATATGCACTTGTCTTGTCTTCAAGATCTTTTATTACTCTACGGATATCTTTGCTCGAGCTGGTGTCAGTCAGCCAGTCTACGCCACAATAGGAGTCGGGGCCATCAACACAATCTTTACTCTGTTGTCTGTGAGTGGCACTATTTATATGCATGCAGACAAAAAACACAGACACGTGCACTCACACATATGGACATTAAACCATGAACACGCACTGGTGTTCTCGTATTGATTGTGCACACTAAACACCCACAAATAAACAGTGTTCTGTATGTTCTAGGTTGCACTGGTTGACAGGGCCGGGAGACGCACTCTGACTCTGGCTGGTCTGGGGGGGATGTGCTGTTGCGCAATTGCCATGACAGTGGGCCTCAAACTCCAGGTTTGTTCAATCAGGTGTCACAGCTTTATCAGCAACTTGAACTGACCTTTCATCTACTAATGGGACTGGGCAATTTTAATGGCCTGGCCTGCAATCATTTCCTTTGTTCTTAACCAACTGATTTTAACCACTGAGACAAACATGTTTTGAGTTGCTCAGACTTTAAACCCTGTGCAGCTAGAGAGAGTTTGAGAGTGTTCATATTCATCACCTATTTAATATCAATTGTGAATATCAACCTGAACATTCATTCTTGACCTTGAAAACATCAGTTTGCCACAAAAAATATCAACTTGAGGTCCAATCACCAGCTTTTCCTGGAGTTGTAACTGCATCTTGCGGCCGTTTCCTCAGTTGTCTTGTATAGCTCAGCTGTCACTGCATACCACAACCTTCTGTGTTTCTGAGCAGTTTTTGTGTTGATCCTTGCTGAGGTTGAAAACTCCAGTAAAAGATCACAAGTGTGCCCCCTTAAGATTGCTATGCACATGAGATGTGGGAAACTATATTATGAATATCGGGGCTAGGTGTTGTGAAATGAAACAAATAGGACAATGTGGGGGAAAGAAAGAAGAGGAGAAAGAAACTGCTTTGACTGAATGTACTCTTCCCTCCAGAGTAATTACTCGTGGATGAGTTATGTCAGCATGTCGGCTATCTTCCTCTTTGTGAGTTTCTTTGAGATTGGTCCTGGTCCCATTCCATGGTTCATAGTAGCTGAACTGTTCAGCCAGGGACCTCGACCTGCGGCCATCGCTCTTGCTGGCTGCTGCAACTGGACCAGCAACTTCGTCATAGGCATGACCTTTCCGTATATACAGGTAGGGACACACTGTAAACTTGTGCAACGCATGTACTTGCATGTCCCATCAGATGTTCATTAACACAAAATCAGACATACTGTTCCTCCTGACTCCAGTCTTTTTCATTTGATTTTTTTAATGTTTGTTTTTTTCTTTTCAGGCTATGTTGGATTGTTATGTGTTCACCCTGTTTGCTGTGCTGCTACTCGGCTTCACTGTGTTTATGTATTTTCGGGTCCCTGAGACCAAGGGCAAAACCTTTGAGGAGATCGCCGCTGTTTTCCACAAGGGGCGAAAAAGGTTGGCACAGAGACCCCAAAACGCTACTGAACTGCAGCAGCTCAAAACATCCACAGATGCTTGAAACAGTCGCTATGTGTTTGGGCAGTCTATTTGAATGTGTGTGTCCATCTGTCAGTATTTCAGATATCAAGTGTTATCTACATTTATCCATGTATTATTATAATTACTAGTGAATTGAGGAGAGAGGTATTATTTTTTTTACACATGATAACTTTACTTCACAAAGGAAATATGAGAGCTGTACACAAAAACTACCTGCAATGACATGTTTCCATTACATGGAGTGGTGTATACATTTAATTATTTTTGGCTCCAGCAGGCACATGTTTTCAGCAAATAAAACACCAATGTATGCTTTATGTCGAGCACCAAACAGCAGGCTGACAAAGTAAGCAAATGACTGGGGAATATAGTGGGGAATTTGGGGGCTAAAAAAAGTCAGAACGCAACATTGTGCTGTGTCTGCTAGAGCTGTAAATAGGCAACTGTTTGCTATCACGCTTGCCATGTCACTTTTGAGTTTACAGCTTGGTACTGCTGCCCTCAAGTGGCCAAAAAAAAAAAAAGAAATCTGTTACTGCTGCTGTACCACTAATCATGCATTTTGAACTAGAATTACCGACTCACAGTTGTATGCCCCTGCGCACCAGTCAAGTTGCAGTTTAAATCCATGTCTGTCCAGACTCATATATATATATATATATATATATATATATATATGAAGTGACTGATGGAGAGCTTTGTCACATGATGCAATCACCTGAGGCACAATATCAGCAAAACGGGACGGGTGTTGTAAATTAGCTTTTAGCTACAAACACTGTGGTACAGGCATCGGACAGCTGTTCTTAGTTTGTCTATGTACACTGTATCTGTCCCTATCAAATAAACCATAAATAAATCAATAACTGTCTTATGTGACACCTTTGTGATTAAGTTGTGATTACTGACCTCGTCCTGATGTCTTTAGAAACCTCTAGCAATAATTAGTTAACTCTACTTTAATAAGTCTGCTTTAAATATTAGAGGATGAATCACAGAGGATGATTCAACCAAATAATAACTAACCTGAAACCTCCAGTCTGTGTCTTACAAATCTTGACTATGAGCACACAAGTGGTCAATAGTCGAACTAACCAAATACATTGTTGAGAAATCTAGAGATAATGATGATATGAACAATTATTAGTGGAGAAAGTATTCAGATTCTTTACGTCAAGTAGAATGACCAAAGAATAGCATTATTATTATATATTGATGTATATATCAATATCATATTTGATGCATTAATGCGTAAATAGTATTTTACTGTAGTAACTGGTGGAGGTGGAGCCAACAATTACCATTCCACTAAAATCACGACTTGTATTGCAATGTCTGTCAAAACACTTGCAATATGATTATTTTTTTTGCATATCATTCAGCCCTACTGTGGATAATTCTAATGATGGTGAGATTTGAACCCTGGCCCTTGCTGCTGTACGGACATTGTGAATGTAAATGTTAACTACATGTTAAGTGTCATGAGATAACTTTACCTTTGTTCTTACTTTGCCTTTCCTCAATAACGTGAGGAGTCCTCCATGTACACCAAAGTTAGTCATGGTGTTCCGCAAGGTTCTGTGCTTGGACCAATACTATTCACCC
>JBBPCS010000374.1:3089516-3108978 GCA_037974645.1 Hollardia meadi | reverse complement strand
CACACACACACACACACACACACACACACACACACACACACACACACACACACTACATCCAGGTCTCACGTCAGAGGCGTCACATGCAGTGACTTGAGCCTTGTTTTTGTTTGTTTGTGTTACATTATAGTATTCACTTTGGGGAGTTGTTATTTTTGCGAGTCGATGTCAGGTAGAGTTTCTGAATTAACAGCAATACAATATTTATCATTATTATTATTACTGGGGGCATTCTCTGCCTTTATTAGGTGGAGAGACGACAGGAAGTGAGGGAGAACGATGTGTCAGCTGGATGTGAACCAGTGTATGGCTGGGGAGGGTTTGTGCACTGCACACAGACGTTATACCTTGTGTGTACGGGGTGTATGTTGGTGTCATGACCCCTAAGCCCTGGGGGCATCCCTAAAGAATCCAGTCTTAAGTATTTAGGTGTTTTAAAAGGTTCCCAACACATATGCAAACTAAAAATGTTCTTTCAAATAAGTGAGATTCGTAAGATGTGTGAAATGCGTACAAACTTGCTAACGGTATCCGCCTTTTTAACCCGGCTGATGATTTAGTAGCTAACACTTTGAATGAAAGTACATTTTGTGAACTGATAGTGTACTGACTGAAGTAAGGGTGTGTTTTAATGCTTATGAATTCACATTTTCATTTGTAAAAGAGTGAATGTGCTCGGCTATTTATTCTTTTAAAATTAACATAGTGTCACTTTAAACCTGCAATAATTGTTTAGTTTTGTTTGTTTTTTGCTACATGAGGGCAGTAGAAACAAGTTATGAACACAACATTAGCATATCTTTGTCTTTTAAGTTGATATGGGGATCCTGTTAGCAAACATTTGCTTATTTACATAATAATAATAATAATAATAATTCATTTGGAGTCACTTTTTTGATCCCCTTATGAATGTAAGAACAATATTCACTGTGTTTTAGCTCTGCTTTTGGTCTCTACCACGTCCAAATGAGAATACTTTAGCTCTTTAGCCACTAAATGCTCCACTATGTTCATAACCAGTCTCTAACTGTGTTTGTCTGCTGTTTGTTTGTTTGTTTCACTGGAAACATCTGTCTGCTGCGGTCTGGAAATGATGCTATGAGAGCGGTGAGAGTGAACTGAAACAGTTACGTTGTGGCCTGACGGAGAAATAATGAGCTGAAACTCACTATGAAGTTCTGTAAAGCCGACCCTTTTTACATTATTTTTTGTTGTTATTGATCGCATAAGTTTACAAGCCAAAATAGTGAAGAGGAAAGCTCAAATTATACAGTAACTGTGTAATTGCAGGGCTTTCTGAAATGCTACTGCACTCACATTCATCATTCATTATTAGGGATAATGGATGTTTAGTGAAAGCTTGTGTGTGTGTGTGTGTGTGTGTGTGTGTGTGTGTGTGTGTGTGTGTGTGTGTGTGTGTGTGTGTGTGTGTGTGTAATACTCGAGAGACCCTAGAGAAATGGTAAAGTTTATGCCTATTTGGGAGAATCACACTTGAATGACTTCTTTGTGGCAGACAAAATGCCTCACATTTACTGATGTTATTACTTAACTTTCGATGTAAAATGTAGGTGTGACTCATGCAGCAAAAAATAGAAGAAAACACACACACACACCAACATAAAACCATAAGCCTTTATATTTATGAATGGCTGACTGGCCCCCACCACCGTTTTTCCATCAGATGCTGCTCAGCACTGACGTCAGTGAGCCTGCCTGCGCACAGAGGCTAATATAATCAGAACCTCACACGCACGCACACACACGCACGCACGCACGCACACACACACACACACACGCACGCACACACGCATTGTCTCTTTATTCATCTCTGTCAGCAGCAGACACACACACCTCTGGTTATTGGATCAACAAGCACTAAAGCGAGCGAAAAGAGACAGAGACAAAGACACAGACAGACTCTAGAGGGTTATTGTGTGGGAGGAGGGCGGCCTTGATCATTATCATTAAAATGTAATCTTATCTCTGTTAAAAATTCCTTTCGGTGGTTTCTTCCCTGCAGGTATTTCAGCATTTTCCAATATACGTATATCCCTTTACGATTTTCCCCTTCGTCTCTTGTAATTTTGAATACTCTCTAAACAAGATGCACCAGTTTACTTAATTATATTGACAGTCAGGACCAGACAAAGCTGAGACCTGTTGCCTGTTATATCCTAAAAAGCAGATGAATATTATGCATGGGAAGATAATACCTGTAATTTATTACTTTTCTTGTCCTCCACTGTATGTATGAAGTCCAACTCTGTCCATTGATGGATTTGCCACTTTCAAAAGCAACGATTATCTGTTTAACTGTAGGTTTGCTTTAGTTGCTTTAGTCATAGGCTTCTACAGTAAAAAACAAAACATTACGACAGCAGATAGAGACATTCAGTTGCATTGCCAAACGCAGTGAAATATTTTGCAGATGGACAAAGCAGTTCCAGTCTGTAAAACGGATTGAGAAGAATCAGTGCCTCTGAGGCTTTGCCCCAATAGGCCTCCTTCCCCTCATTTCATTGTTTCCCTCAGTATAAAAGGCCTTCAAAAAGATAGCTACAAGAGGAAGTGGAAATGTGTTCAAACCTTGTATTTAACATGATGCATTACTTTCGATAAGGCACCAGTAACTGAAATAAGTCGTACAGGAGGCAACAAACCTGTAGTAATACAGACATTAGGAAATCCAAACTGTGGTAAACACATAAATAGTCATCAATGTGACAGAAGACAAATTTGAGATTGACTTGATGAAAAGCTCAGGACACCATTGCACTTCCACTGAGACAAAATGCATTTGTCTGGAATTGGTCTATGCTCAACTTTTATGTTTTTAAAACTCTCTTTATTGGATTCTTCAACATTGTTACCACTAAGCACATGAGAGTGGCCAGAAAACACCTGCAAACCTGCAGGTTTCACATGCAACCAACAGTAGTGACTATGAGGTTCTACCTTTTCACAAAACACGGCTTCTACCATTATTGAATATCAGACTACAAAATATAACTGTATTGTTAAATTGTATTTCTGACATGTTAATCTGAAAGTCAAAGTTGGATTGAAAAACTTGTTGGTGGGCAAACACTGAGGTTTAGTCCGTTTTATCCGTTTGGTTGCCATGGTAAAGCACCCCAAGGCCAGCCTCTGAGATGAGACTGAGAAAAGGGAAAAACAGAAACAAAGCCGGTCAGAGAGCGAAGGGGAGGAAATACACCAGAGAATGTAGAGAGGGTAACAGGTGAAGGTGGAATCGATGAAATAAAAAGGACCATCAACTGTCAGCGGGCTGTGTGAACGTAGTGAGTAGTGCACACAACAGGCGCTACACACATTTGCCGGCGATACGCTGACAACTCCCTACTGTAGGAGAAAGACTGGGAGGATAGAGACGGAGAAACCAGAGAGGAAGTGCAGAGGTTAGAGAGGGTGATGGCAAATTGATAGATACTGTATGTGACTCTAATGCTCCATGACAAATGTATGTGTGTCACTGTAAACCCAAGATAGATCTCTCTATCATGAAAGACCAGGAAAATATGTTTCTTTACGCAGTGATACTATAAAGAAAGCTCTCTCAGATACTACAGGAGGACAATACCGCCCCACTACAGAGATGGGGATTAGCAACTGGGATCAATAGTGACAACACTGTGGGAGGAAAATGTCTTTTAGCAACCACTGGCAGTATTTCCTTTCACCATTATCTCTGAGCGTCACCAATATATATTATATATGCATCAAGTCTGCAACCAGAATCAATGAGCCAATTTAAGGATCAGATTTTAAGCCTTATCTACTAAATATCTTCAATAAGTCTTATACTCGGGCATCATGTTAGTCTACAACTGGGGTTTAGTATCTGAGTGACCCTGTTGTTGTTTTTTAAAGCTTTAGGCCACTTAGACAGAGATGTCATTGATATGGCTGGTTAGCCAGGGAGCCAGAGGGAGTGACACCGTTGTTTTTATTTATTTTGCAGTCCGGAGCCAGACGCAGTGTGCTTTAAGCTTCAGGCTCCCACTGCACTACATTAGGGCAAGATAGATGGGGATGAGGCAGGCTCAAGAGTGAACCGGGCTGCCTGACAGTTCAACCATGCTGAGCAGTTTGTCTGCGGTGTCAACAGTTTCCACCTTGGAAACTTTGGACAGATAGAGATGACACGCCTCTAAGAGACAGAGAACTGCAATATTTCGTCTTTCTGTTTACTCTTGTCACTACGCCACACATGTGGAGCGCACACCAACATGTTTGGGCTTAATGGTCAGAGTCTGCAGTGAATCGGAACCATTAGCGAGCCTGAATATGAGCAGATGAGTGAAGCAGATCGAGTGTCGAACAACACATCACAGTAAATGGGTTGGAACGACAGCATGCTGGATAGTATGCAGTCAGTCATTTATTTGTTTACACCAAATTTTGCCCATTTTTTTTCCCCCTTAATCTTTAAACATTCTTATATCATAAACTGGCACATTTGTTATTAATCGTCCCTCTTTTAACGTATTCCATAACGATTTTCTCAGTTTTGTCTTATGCTCCATTTAATTAAGTTAACCTGTAGACTCACAAGTCCGGGAAACAAGGGAAATGGTGAATGATGGGTGATTAGAATATTCAAACAGCATGGCAGGTGATTCTTATCCAAAAATGACAATGTTACAATCTTATAACACGGTTTTCGTTCCAAATTTTCAGTTTTCTCTACATCTTAGCACCATGTTGTTCCTAGGTTGTCTCTTTTACACCTTCATGCTACACAGCCTTACAACATTAACCCCAAGATGAATTCTAAATGAAACAACAATAGCAAAACATATCCACAATCTTAACATAATCCACTTCTAATAAACTGCTCCAAATATACTTACTGGTCAGTTTATTGTATTAACTTCTATGACATCAAAATATAACATGTGATAACAGAATAAACCAAACACAAATATGTGCTCAACTGGCTGACACACACATGAGACATACTGTAAATTAAAGTTATACCAAGTCCTAATTTCCTGGTATTGCTTTACAACTTCCTTGTTTAATCTTTGACGGCTGCATCTTTGTCCCCACCACCCTCATCATTCAACAAAGCGGAGCTACATTGTGTTCCTCCATCAGTCTGAAATGAACAGTGGATTAGTGGTCATAGATAAGCAGAAAATCGAGTCATGCGTGTTATGGCTGATGAGTGGCCCCTCGGGATTAAATCTCAAAGGGCCCACAACACATCAGGATTCTAGTGTGTTTCATTTCCTACTGTCTATCACATTAACACACACTTTTAGAACAACTTTTAAAAGTTCCATATCCATTAATGTCCACAAAAAGAAGTTAAACTCTGACTTTGGATCTCTTAGTCTAATGATCTGCTCTTCATAAAGCTCCTATCATTCAATAAACCATTTGGGGCTCTCCAGAGGAGCATGGGGTGGGTATTAATCAATTAGTGTAATCAATGTGTTCTTTGCAGAAGAAGAGAACATACTGGCATGGTGGGCCTACGGGTGCACACTCAAGACTTTCGTTCGTTAGGCCAGATAATTTGACGTTATTAAATCAAACAAAAAAGAAAATCAGCAAATTAGCCAGACGGTTTGCTCAGTGAGACTGACGGGAACATCACAGTTCTTATTCGAAATCAGTCTCTGAGACAGACAGAGATATAGGTGAAGTGTGACTGATGAGTCAGGCGACGGAATCAACCTGACAGGCGGCAATTTCTTCTTTGTGTCAAAGGAGGAATCAGATTCATTAGGCTTGTCAGATTGGGATACTGCGGCCAGTCATCCAAGGCACAGAAAGTCAGCCAAGCAGAGGGAAATGAATTTAAGACTTTCCACTTTATAGCCTGCCAATTACTGCTGACAACTGTAAAACCTCTGAACAGGATCTAGCCATTTCATGGACGATTTTCTGTGTTGAAAATATGTTGCTTTGGAAGAAATGATGATAAGTCATGTTGTTCCTTTAATGTTAACACCATAATACTAACGGAGCATACAGGACCAGACCACATTTAACAATAAGGCCTACTGAAATGGAAGTAGCTGTGATTAATTTGGCATGGATGTACTATTAGTTATATTGATTGACAGCAATGTATTATTGTGTTCAAGACATTAGCCTGTAGACTGCATGGTGCTCTAAGTGCTGCTGTGTAACCCTCCATAGGTGCTGGACTGAAGTAGAGCCGTGCACACAAACATGAATTATGCACATTCATTTTTCCCTTTCTCACACATGTATCTATCTGATGCACCTCACAGTACCTTTTCCCCCAAAAGCAGCATGCAAAAACATCTGCAGTGTGATGATACATGGTGAGAGGAAAAGAGAAAAAAACACATTCATGAAGGTAATTTTTTCCTGACTCGGGTATTCTACTGAGCGCTGATGAGTTAGCGCCTTCCTGTTCTGTCTGTGGGCCATCAGAATGGGGGCCAGGGCCGCTTGCCAGGTTTGGTTTATGCAGGGGCCAGGGCAACGCAGCACAGGCCAGTTGCCAGGTTGGTGTTTAGAGTTATTTAGAAGGGCTCTCAGCCTTATTAAGCCAATGCAGCTCTTACCGTAAAGGCAATGAGAGCTCAATCAGGTTATTCGTCCAGTAATTCAGACGCGGGCAGGGGCGGACACGGAGACAGGCTTAGTCACGGCTGAGTAGACACAAGGATGGATGTTCTGACAGCTCTCTTATCTGGAGAGGAAACACGCTAATGCTAAGATGCTAGAGGTGGTGGTGTTAATTATAATGACAGGCATTTAACTATTGATCTTTTGAAAGGCAGCTCTCTGGCAGGCCAGATAATGTGTGTTTGTTTAGTGCTATAATATTGAAGAAAGATCTCTTTGGAAATTCTATTACACGGCTTGTCGGTGTAACACAGGGCTGCTGTAAACACTACAGCAGTGCATCGCTCACCCACTGGGAGATGTCAGTCATTTTTCAAATCGTTTTCTTACTCACAGCCTTATTTTGCTGTGTGTTTTCTCTCTTCATGCTGTTTTGTTCACATACTGTATACGCTTTGTACTTCGTTTCTCATCTAATGACATGGCAAGAGCAATATGAGTAATTCCATGGGTAGATTTCTAGATAAATATTTTTGCCTGCGCCCACACTGTATTAAATAATTCAGTATCGAACGTCGCCACTGGCACTTTAGTTTCTGCTCCGTACGAAAAGACGAACAGAGCCGTGTCTGTTTCTGTCATGCGGGGGATGGTGTACCACCTGCTTCTGCATGCACTATGTGTAATGTGATGAAGTAAGCACTTATATAAGTTTGATTGTCTGATGTCATCTTGAAAGTATAGTCACTGTGCAGATCATGCATCCATTTCAGGCAGAGAAAGTAGTCTGTTGCAACAAGAAAAGATCAAGATGAAAGAAATCGTTTGACATTTTGGAAGACTCTTATTTGTTTGTTTGTGAAGCGTTATACGAGACGACGGATACCATTTTCAATAGATAAACTCCATTTGTCAATGGAGCTGGAGCCAGCAAGTGATTAGCATAGCTTAGCATGAAGACAGGGAGAAACAGCTAACCTAGCTCCCTCCTGTAAAGCTTAACACACTGTTTCTTAATTGTTCAGTCCAAACACAAACAGAAATACGTATTATTCAGCAGACAGTTTTGAGTTAAAACAAGACTACAAGCAGCTTTTGCCAAGGCGCTTGTTGTTTCAGTAACAGCTGGCTCGAGCTCCACACCGGCATTGATCTTCTACTCCAACTCTTGAGAAGAGAGCGAAGCGTATAGTTTAAATGTCCAAGTACAATTAAAGGGCTGTCTGAACTATAGAGAGCATGCAGAAAGTGCATATCCTGCAAGGTTACACAGTTCTAATTTCATTTAAAGAAAATCAAATATGTTCAGTCTGGATCAGTATCTAAATTACCATTAGTTCAGATCGGTGCAGCTGCATGGGCTCAGTTCCTGTTGACTGCGGTACTGACCTGTTAACATCATATGAGCCAGTTCACAGCCTGTGGTTAGGCCTTTTGAGTATGAGTTAAGACTCAAAGCACAGAGCTGATAGAACACCTGCTACCACTGTGCTTTGTGCAGCTCAGGTTTGTTGATCTACAACTGTTCAAATAGCTCAAACTCCACACAGGGCAGGGTGGTGGTCACTATCAATAAAACTATCCGGAGAATATTAAAGATGATTCAAGATGATTCAAATGTAACAGGCTGTGTGTGCGCGCGTGTGTGTGCGTGTAGTACTCAATAGGCATACATTTTGTCCCGAGCAAACACTTTTTGAATTTTGCTGTGTGTGATTGGATACGTAGGTACGTAGGTAGGTACATAGGTTCCAGTGTCTCCTATTAAAGCTGTCTGTCTGGCCATTTCACACACACACACACACACACACACACACACACACACACACACACACACACACACACACACACACACACACACAAAGCCCAACTGGAGGATCAAAGCTCGGTGCTCTAATGAAAACAGATTTGCTGTTTCTTCAGCCTGCTCATCCTCCCCATCCTTTCCTTTTAATCCGTTCTTTTTCCTGTCCTCCTCACACACACACACACAGGCATTTTTGTGCTTTTGTTTTAAATTGTCATTTGCAAATATCCAATTTCTGGTTTAAGGTTGATATCGGGTTACTTTTAGTCCTCCTGCAAGAAATTGTCATGCAAGACTGTTAATTGTTCAATGACGTGCTGACATGGCTTAACCATAGTTAATGTTGTGTTGTGCTTTCAGAATGTCTGCTGTGAAAAGAGTTTATGATTTGGAAACATGTTGCAGTCTGCCTGTGTAAAATAATAAGTGTAATTTAGTGAACACACATACTGGATATCCATTTTTCTTTTCTTTTTTCTAGAAACAGAATCGGGTTGAGTTGTTACTAATGTGTATTTTCCCCAGCAATGAAAATACCGTCGCTGCTGCAATGCTAAAGAGCATCATTACAATGGAATGGTTAGGTTCTGAGTAATTTCCAGTTGCTAGTGCTGTTTTTTTTGTTGTTTTTTTGTTTTTGTGGACTTGTTGTTAGTCTCTCAGTTATTGTGCCCTCAAGTACTCCCATAATAGCTTTCTACCTCTTCATCTTGCCAACCCTGCATATTGTATGAGTAAAGTCAGAAATACACTCAAAGGCTTGCCTTGATTAAAGATAAATTCGAGAATACTCTGGTGTGTATGTGTTGTACATCCTCTGGAAGAGGCATTATGCCTTCATGGCATAGTTTTCTTTTTTCGTTTCCATGAACATAGCGCGTGCCATTTCCGAGGTACAATAGTCAATTTCTTGAGGAGAATCACGATTTCTATGTGAATAGACTTTTTCTTCCACCCTTACTTTTGAGTTTGATAAAGGTTCATATTTTGACTGTGGCTTTAGCCCATTTGATCGAATCTGCTACATCCTCGCAGCTGAGCGGACGACACATCCTCTGTATTTGAGTCACTGTTTGTTTGGATCCATTTCCTGTCACCAACTTTCCCTCTACGAGTAAACTGAAATTCAATGTCACTACAGTATAATCAGGATACCTGTGAGTTGGCCTTGCGATAGACAAGAGCTTGCCCCACCTGACGCTCTCCACCACACACAAATTAAATCACCTTTTTGTTTCTCTCCACATGCTCGTATTCCCACTAAGTGCAGCGACAATAGTGGCCTCGGCCTACTCTGGTTGAACAGCTGGGTAATTGCAGCCATCATTTGTGTGATTGGCTCATATTATAGCTGAGAGGCAATGTGGGTGCACTGTACGTGAGTGTGTTTGTTTAATAACTCGCGCTTGTTGTTCAAAGTGGATGAATGGTGAATGTTAGTTCACTTATGTTAAGAGCTACAATTGATGCCTGAAATAACTCTCTGTTCAACAGAATCTCCTATTATGCTAGTACTCATGTGAAATCAGAGACACCGCTGAAAAGCCGTAGAAAAGTTAATAAAGCCTCTGCTTTTCAAATGTTTTATCATTGTTAAAACACAAACCGTAATTGTTATAATTATCCTGCATTATTCTGATTGCTTAGATATTAATACTCAGCTAGTTTTGACATCTTCTGTCACACAAAGCATTTTCCGTTTGTTGATCTTGTATAATTTGGTGGTGACGACATATTTTCTAAACATTAATAAGTTTACATTTTATTGTCTTTTTGCCTTGTGCAGTATAATTCTGCACAATTGTGTGGAAGAATCATTCAGATCCTTTATTTAAATTAAAGCAGCAATACAACAGTGAAAAAAGTCTAAAATAGTCCTGCATTCAAAATCGTACTTAAGTAAATGCTACTTTTATCAGCAGAAGGTATCGAAGTTATGATAACAAAATGTTGGCAGAAAAGTTATGCAGAAAAATGGCCCCTGTCCCTACTATATTATGATACATTATGTTATTTTATTATCATTATTACTGATGCATTAGTTATACTGATTATACTATAAGTAATATTTTATTATACTATTGTTAACTATACATAAACTACACTTATGATTAATGTGTGTACTGTTGTAATTTGTTGAAATTTTGCTAATTTTAACTACTTTGTCTACTATGGGGTAATGTATAATAATACATTATGTAAGATTTTACATTTTGGGCAAATTTAAGACCAGTAATTTATTAATAATTACGTAAATAAATCAAATAAAAAAATAATATATGTTTGACATCCAAGGAAAATGGTAGTTATTAGTTTATTTACATATTTTAGTTTATTTTTGTAGCTGCCAAATTACCAGGTAATTGTTTTTAAACTTATGACACTAATTATAATGGACAAATTATCAGATAATTACAATGCAATTTCCAAAGAAGCTAGTATATGGGTGTCAATACATGCTGATATTACAGTGTCAACAAATGCCTATAGTACAGAGCTTAATATTTCTCTCGACATGTAATGAAGTAAAGTTAAAAAGGAGCACAAACTGGATATAGCCTACTACAAGTGCCTCAAACATATAGACGATTACAGTAACACTTATTCTACATACATGAATCTGTAATCACATTTTAATGCTAATAAGCAGTTCTGTAGAACTGAATGATGTCGTGACAGCCCTGTTTTGAGTTGTATAGTTTTTTTGAGTCGAGGTTTAGACGTAGAAATACATGAGTGTGCTCATACGGTTACACATATTGCTCTCTCTCTCTCTCCCCCTTACAAACAAAAAGAGATGTAATGTCCATTGCCGTCACAAGTGAACTTGGCTGCTATAGCAACAGTGCTACAGGGAGAGGGGTGCTAATTAGCTGCTTCCTCATTCAGGTACGCTTCATTTGTGGACGAGTGTGTCATGAATCTCCACCGCTGGGCTCTTGTGTCTTGCCGTATGTACTCGAAAATAAGCATTGTGTTAGAAGAATAATAATGTGCTGCAAAATGCTGTAAAATTAAATCATTCCACCTTTGTTTTTCAGCTAACCTTCTCTAACCATGTGGGGAAAACCCAAGATGACATTCCATTAAACCAGGACAAGAGAGTTGAGGAAGCAGAGGCAAAGGCAACAAGACAAAATCAGATCTTCTTTTGAATCCGCCATCATTTGGATAAGCAATAACTCCTCTTCCACAGTGCTGTACATGAAGACAGAGCGGTAAAAGTACAGAAGAAAAAGTATCAAAGAGAACTTGGCACTCCTCATCGTTTCTTCCCTTTGACTCTGACCCTTGACCTTTAGCCCTCAGTATGAGTGGTCTGGTTGGGAAGCTTGACCCCCGGAGGGTGCAGTGGGCCTCAAAATGGAACACCTTTGCGTCTCGTGTCCTGAGGACCAAACCTGTGGAGTCCATGCTGGATTCGGCCATGTCAGGCACCAGCTCACATGGAACCAGGCTGGCCCGGGTGTTATCCACAGTGGATCTGGTGTCACTGGGTGTGGGCAGCTGCGTCGGGACAGGGATGTATGTGGTATCGGGACTCGTCGCCAAGGAGATGGCTGGTCCAGGGGTCATCGTGTCCTTCATTATTGCCGCTGTGGCCTCCATACTGTCAGGTGAGACAACCTGTTCTCATCCCAGGTTGTCGGATACAGACGTTTTGTCATGCACCCCTCGCATCTTATCCAGACAAGCAAGGTACTCTTTTGTGTCACCGGCCAACGTGCTAAGCCTTCCCTGATGCACAACGGGCCCTTTGCTGTCCATGGCCGATGTTCTAAGCCTTCCGATTAAGTCCACGTTACATTGGTTAAGTTTAGGCTCAAAACATCAGTGACGTTTGGTTAAATTTAGGCACAAAACCTACTTGTTTAGGTTTAGAAAATGACTGGTGATGCTTGGTTTCAAACGGGATGCGAACTCCGGTCTCCTTGGTGAAAGTCGTGTGTGTGACCCTCTACTCAACTCCGACCTCCATTCCTCTTGGCACTTTCTCGCTTTGGAAAGCACCTCGCGCTACGTCATCTGTCCAAGTCGTCTGACACTGACGCGGACTTTACATTGCAGGTACCTTAAACCCTTGTGCGTCTCTGCCAGACGCCAAAGGGTACCTTGTGTGTCTGGATGAGATGCAAGGGGCTGTGACAAACGTCGATATCTGACGAGCTGGGGATGAGAACGGGCTGGGTGAGACTAGAGCAAATGCACATATTTGAAGTTTTTCTGCTCTTAAACACTCTCTAACTCTCTCTGTCACGCACACACACACACCCCCCCACACACACACACACACCCACACACTGCTTATTACATTACACTATAGCCTCACTGTCACTCACCACCATTACACTGATATGATTTATATGAAGAGCCTTTTAATAACCATGCAATTACAACAAGGACAAAGACATTATACGGGCAAAGCTATAATGTAAAAGGCACTAAAGGGATATCTTAATGCTCCGATTAATACCTTCAGCTTAGCCTTTCACTTGGATGATAATGCAGTCATAGCACTGATATGTGTGTAAGAACGTGTGTGTGTGTTGGTGTTCCACTACAGGAGTGTGTTATGCAGAGTTTGGTGTGCGGGTGCCTAAGACCACAGGTTCGGCCTACACATACAGCTACGTGACTGTGGGCGAGTGTGTGGCGTTTTTCATCGGCTGGAACCTAATTCTGGAGTATCTGATCGGAACGGCGGCAGGGGCGTCGGCTCTCAGCAGCATGGCGGACTCACTGGCCAATCACAGCATCAGCAACTTCATGATTTCACACATCGGAACGCTCAATGGCTTGGGTGAGTGGGCAAGGACGTGTGCCTGTTACAGCTGTGGTTTTACTCCAAGAAAAAACAAGTTGTATCCTAGTTATTGCATGTCTTAGTTGGCTGTAGTTGTGATTTGAATACATTGCTGGGGTCAGTGATACAGTAGGAGCGGTCGGGTTTGAGGAACTCAGGCTGCTTTGTCAGAAAGTCAGCATGAAAAGTAAGAAAATTTACTATTTTACTTTTGTGTTTCCAAGCAAGGATTGCTTTAAAAAAAACTATAAACACAGAGAGACAAATGATCCCTTTTACCCCTCACCCTCTGCAAGACAGTTAGAGTCTGGTCTTTTCTTGCGGTTGTAGTTTAAGTCTGCTGTACTGGCTTGAACATGAGTTTTCAGGGGCTGGAATGATGAAAGTTTACTCTTTTTATGCTGTCATTCAGCATTCTTGCAATAATGTTTCTCTGCAGTGTCATGAATTACCTTCCCAACATGTACCCGAAACATATCGTCATCAGTACCCAGGAAAGACTTTGTATGACACTGGCTCAATAAGATTCTGTATTTGTGAAGTCATCCAACTCTCTTCAGATTTTTTTCCATTTGATGTTTCATTGCTTATCTTGGAAATCATGTTGTTATGGAAAAGTAATAGCAGCTGCAACATCTTGTATTTCCAAATGATTCATGCAACACATATTTCCAGGTCATCATGAGGAGAATGCCTGCTAATCTGTTGTAATAATATAGCTGACGCGTGTGCCAGCCACGTCTATCTGGGTGACCTCGCCCTGACAGTCTCTTCCTGTTGGACGCTGACAAAGCATTGTGGTCACATGATAAGCAGCGTGGCCAGCTGTTCCACAACATAATGGAAAGTTAATGTTTCCTTTCCCTGCTGGAGAAAAAAACAGCTGTTTCGCAACACTGGAGAGGCTGGAATTTTGCTCAAAATAAATCTCATTAGTTTCTGGGTGTGGACGTGTGACCATGTGTATTTATGAAGACTGAGTTCCTGTGCATGTTGAGTTGGGTTAAATAGTAACCACTGATATTGAATATTGAATTGTTTTACTGTGCATTTAATGTGATTGACAGGTAAACTGTCAATAATAGTTTTGATGATGTTTGATGATGATGAGAGATGATTTTACCAAACTTTGTAATCATCCATGATGAAAAAGATTAAGGTCTACTCAGTTGAACTTGAACATTTATTCTCGACCTTGGGAAGGAATATCAACACGTGGTCTAACTGTTTCTGAAGCTTTCAGTTCACGGCCTTTCCCAGTGGCTGTCAAACAACTAAACCATCTCCATGATAACAAATCCAGCATTGCATTAGTTCTGGCAGGCCACGGAAGTTAAGCTCAGCTCACAATCTCAGCTGATGGCTTAGCTGATTCTCTTTTATGCGTTCAATTGGCAAATCTCATACAGGACGCACTATTTAAGCTGCTTTGGCCTGCCTACTCTTCCTGCTTCCTCTGCAAGCCGCTTTGCAACCCACCTCCCCCCAAGCTCCTCCTTTTTATGTTGTGTCTGACTTAATCAATGTCATTTCTGTTGTCATTGATGCCTGGCCTGTTCTGTCTATTCGCTGCTTAGCTCCCTGCCCCAGGCTTTCCACGTCGGCATGTGGAAGGGCAGGAGCTCCCAGAACAGATTTCGTTTTCGGCTCTGGGAAAATTGAGAGGAGCATTTTTCACCTTTTTCATAGACTAAACAACTAACCAACTATTAATCAAATAAAAAATAACATAAACCCAATAACAAAATAATGAAAAGATGAATCAATTACTTGAAGCCCTGTCCATAGATCCGTTGATTTAGATTTTTGTTAGAAAAATTGCGTCACTCACCACCACAGTGCTTGGATGTCACAGGTGTGTGTGTGTGTGTGTGTGTGTGTGTGCTAATCATAACCCTCTCCTTTAGGTAAAGGGGAGCAGTCATACCCAGACCTGCTGGCTCTGCTGATAGCGCTTCTGGTGACAGTGATAGTTGCTTTGGGAGTGAAGAACTCTGTGGGCTTCAACAATGTGCTGAACGTCATCAACCTCATAGTGTGGGTGTTCATGATGATCGCTGGACTGTTCTTCGTTAACGGAGAGAACTGGGACGAGGGGAGGTTCCTGCCCTTCGGCTGGTCAGGGGTATGCACACACAAGCAAACACACAGACATACTAAATAAAACAATCAAACAACAAATAAAAAAAAAAGAAGTCAGGACGGCAGGTGCTTATGTTCTTGAAGATATAATGTATTTTGCTTCTCTTGATTGTTCCAGGTGATGCAGGGAGCAGCCACCTGTTTCTATGCTTTCATTGGATTTGACATCATTGCTACAACAGGAGAGGAGGCCAAGAGTCCCAACACCTCCATCCCCTATGCCATCACAGCGTCTCTTATCACCTGCCTCACAGCTTATGTCTCTGTGAGTTACCCTGAAGACCACACAGCAAACACAAACACGAGCACTAAATGCGTAATTTGTTTCCCTTTCTTAGCATTTCAGAGGTAATGACATTTAAAAATGGCAAACACTAAATATTTTTCCTAGCTGATTTGAAAAACGTAGCATGCACAGTGTAGTAATGAGGCGAGGTTGTGCCTTGGCTCACTGGACCTGGTGTTACAAAGTTTTTATTCCGTACATGAATATGATCGCATTGATTGTGGGAATACAGAAGGCTGTTTTTGTTTCATACGCCCACATAGTGTTAAAACATTAAAAAACACAATGGATAAAAAATAATAAATAATAATAGTAAATCCTGTTTATAATAATAAAAAAATAGTAAATCGGGAACAAAACATAAGTAAAGTTTATGTTTTTGGTCATTTTGTTCACACTATTTTTTGACATCTTTTTTATGTTACTGTAAATATCTGCTCCTGCGTGATTATTTTATTTATTATTACTCTCATCCGTTGCGTTTAGCGTTACATTTGAGTTCTTCGCAACGTACTTGTGTAAACAGACTGAAAGAGTTACCCCAAAGCTTGAAGAATGTAAAGATCAAACATCAAGATGCCTTCTCCTGCACTCCAACTGCGTGGGCGTGTATCTGATCTCTGATCTTTACGTATTCAGCTTGCACAGCTTACCAGATTTCTGAGTTTGACACGTCTCTGCTGGATGGTTGTTGCTATGGGTACCGTGTAGCAGTGGCCTATCAGGAATGAGAATTTTTTTCGGCATCACCCTGGGGCCAAAGATTGCATCAACTCCAAACTCAACTCCTCTTTCAATATGTCGTTTTTTCCCCTTCTCTCTGACTCCCAGTCATGTGATGTTTCTTAACATCACCGCTCCCTTGTGCTAAAAAAGATCTTCTAGCTGCTGGAGCTCAAGATTCAGGAATTAGTGTCATTTAATTGCGTTAGAGAGTTCCTAAACTACACTGAAGCTTTGTCATAAATTGTAGGGTTCAGTGCTCCTCCTTTTATTCCCATGTTGAATTTCCTCATGCTCTTAAGTGGGCTTCGGTGCATACGGGAGTGTATGAGGGAGATAATCATGGTGAATGGTTTTTTGGGGGGAAACCCTCAACTCTGATGTGAACACTGTATCATGCAGTTTGGGATCAGCTTTGCTCTCTCTCTCTCAAATAAACATGCTTAGGGATTCCCTCTAGATTAATACAGTCAGCCTATGACTGTATGGTTCATAGATGCTGTCAACCAGCTTGCGCCCAGATTGGACGAAGGGGTTAAAGGGTACCGCGCTGTTAGGGGAAAACTGAGCTCTCTATCCTACTCTCTGTGAAGGTTCGTCTTTTTATCATTCCTCTAGCTTCCTGCAATCTGTTGAGGCAAATCCCTCTCTTTGCAGCAACAGTATCTGTGACAGATGGCCCTGCATGATTTCACACGTCAGACACGTGGATCAAAATTACTTGCGCACACACACACACAGCGTGAGAGAAGCATGAGAAATGAAGAATTTGCATTTGATGCGATGTGCAGTATTCTGAACGCACTAGCTGTCTAAAGCTAAGTGATAATGTAGCGCAACACTTTATAGCATCTGTCAAATGATGCTGATGAGGTTGAGAAAACGGTCTCTCCACGATGTCCATTTAATAGCTGTTCTGGGGCTTTTGATCACATCATATGATCTTCATCTGCAGATGGAGGTGTGATGGAACTGTAGATGTTCAAAGTTATATTTTTTGTGAGCAATTTTTGTCCGCGTTGGCACAAAAGCTGCAGTTCAGAGTTCATTTCTTGCTGTTCTGGAGCTTACAGTCACATCCTATATGATCTTAATTAGCTTTGCTTGATGCTTTTTTGTTTTTTGTTGTTTTTTTTTAAAAAGAAAAAAATACACACTTCCTGTGAAAACTGAGTAACGGCCTTGCTTGGGGTCTGCCACAGTGTTTATTTATACCACCCCTGGGGGCGCCAAACCACGGAAATGGCAATTAAAATCGCAAAATATCCAATTTTACATACAGTGGCTTTTTTTTTGTTGTTGATACTGCAACATAGAATTCTTTATTGACAAACTCCCTGTTTGTATTCAACCCATCCAGGTTTCTGTGATCCTGACTCTGATGGTACCGTACAACGAGATCGATGCAGACGCCCCGCTCATGGAGATGTTTGCCATGCATGGCTGTATGTTCGCAAAGTATATTGTGGCAGTGGGCTCCATAGCGGGACTCACTGTATCTCTCCTGGGGTCCCTGTTCCCCATGCCCAGGGTCATCTATGCCATGGCGGGGGACGGCCTGCTGTTTAAGTCAGTCCACACAGTTATTTTGTATTTTTCATCTCCATCTAAATGACGTGCACAACTGAGACTGAATCGACTCATTTTTGTGTGTGTTCAGGTTCCTGGCCAATGTGTCTTCCTACACGGAGACCCCTGCCATCGCCTGTGTGGTGTCAGGCTTTCTGGCTGCCCTTCTGTCCCTCCTGGTGAGCCTCAGAGACCTCATAGAGATGATGTCCATAGGAACCCTGCTGGCCTATACCCTGGTGAGTGGTAGATAATGATGGATGGCCTGTCCATAGATCATATGGGTACTTGCAGGGTGCAGCTGATTCACTATATTTAGCTCACTGTATGACAGAGATTTACTGTCAATACTTTATAACCTGTTGACATACAGAAAAGCCAGTGTACACAGTGCTCTACAATCATGTATGATATGAACATTACCGTAGGTGTGTTTTTTGTGCTTAGCCTTATGACTTCCTCTGTTGTCTGAGAGCCTTACAAAATTGGCAACAAAAAGAAATGCTCTGCTCTTTGAAGGATTGTGCAAAGGGAGGGATTTTGTTGGGAAAACTAATCCCATCCAACATAAGAATCAGGGGGTCTTAGCAGAGTCAACCATACCAATAACAGACAGTATAAACAGTTAGTTTTGGGGATGTATCAAGTGTTGTTGGCATTTCTGAAAGGTTCATAGACAAGGGCACAGACTGCTGATTGAATGGTGCTAGTCAGCTGGTAGGAAGATATTAATGAGACACTGGTGCTGATGCCTGAATGAAATGCTGATAACCAACCAGAACGAACACAATGCTCCATATGCTCAGTACCGTAGGTGTAAAACCAAATAAACCAAATTGCGTAAAACATACATGCATTGTTTTCTTCAAAGCAATAAAAACGATAAAGAAACAAAGTGTTCCCCCTTCTGGTCTGCAGGTAAGCCTGTGTGTACTACTGTTGCGATACCAACCTGAGGGCGACATCCATGGCTTTGTGAACTTCCTCTCCGAGGAGCAGAACAACAAGAGGAAGGAAGGCGTGCTGGCCGAGTGCGAGAAAGACGCCTGTTCACCAACCAGTGAAGCAGAGGAGTATGGAGGTCCGCCCACTAACACCTGTGGAGCCAAGAACCTGCCGTCATTGGGCGACAACGAGATGCTGATAGGTAAACCAGATAAAAATGCCTACGCTGCCAGCCACCCAAACTACGGCACGGTGGACATGACCACTGGCATTGAAGCTGAAGAGTCAGAGGGCGGGATGTCCCGGCGGTTGAAGAAGCTCATTGGACCACGTTACTACACCTTGAGGATCCGATTGGGCCTCCCAGGAAAGATGGACAGGCCAACTGCAGCCACAGGGAAAACTGTTACTGTGTGTGTGCTGCTCCTCTTCATCTTCCTGTTTGCGTTCTGCTCCTTCATCATTTTTGGTGAGAATGCAAGAACACATTCAGACAGGAATATTAAAACCATGTCGTAAAACCATTAGTTAATTGCTTCTTTCTTTCTTTCTTTCTTTCTTTCTTTCTTTCTTTCTTTCTTTCTTTCTTTCTTTCTTTCTTTCTTTCTTT
>JBBPCS010000374.1:3069646-3089416 GCA_037974645.1 Hollardia meadi | reverse complement strand
TTCTTTCTTTCTTTCTTTCTTTCTTTCTTTCTTTCTTTCTTTCTTTCTTTCTTTCTTTCTTTCTTTCTTTCTTTCTCGAATTCCAGGATCAAGCTGGATTGGGGAGGGTCACTGGTGGGCTTTGCTGCTATTAGTCTTCTTCATCATCTTGATTGCCCTCCTCATTGTCATCATCCTCCAGCAGCCAGAGAACCCTAAGCGGCTGCCCTACATGGCACCCTGTGTACCCTTTGTACCTGCTTCAGCCATGCTGGTCAACATCTACCTCATGCTTAAACTGTCTGCCATCACCTGGATACGATTTTCGATCTGGTGCTTCGTGGGTAAGCGGCCACTTCACTAAATGATAGCTTGTCTTTCATTTAGGTTTTGTGTCTTTCATTGACCGGAAAGGATTTATGTGATTTCTGACATCGTAGACAAGATGGGAACTGACCATGTCTTGATCTCAAACAATGACTCACCTCAGATGATCTTAAACAATGGAGTGCTCAATTTTTTATCACTCTTGAAATGCCTCTTATTGGCCCAGTGAGCCAGGAAAATGTAGAGCGTGTCGCGCTTACTCGCTTTAGTTTGCTTTTTCAAGGGAGAACAAGGAAGTCTCATCTCACTTTTATTTCCTGCCTCAGCTTTATCTAACTGTGCATCTGTATCTGCCTGTGTTCGTGTGTGCTTGTCTGTAAATGACCTGACAATATAGTTTAAGAGTAGTATTAGTAGGAGTAGTAGTATTTACTAGACAAAATTAATACACACTAATGCCCAACAGAGTTGTTTTTGTTTGTACATAAACACTTTTCTTTTTTTTTTTTTTACTGTGGGAGTAGGATTGCTGTATTCTTCTGATTCACTCAGAGTGGGTTGATGCTGATCCATGGATGGCATTGGGGAGTGCTGTTGTCATGAGGGGGTTTACTTTGTTTACAATGTTTGGGAGGGTTTTATGGGTCAAAGAACATCCACATGAATGCCAGGGCCCAAGGTTTCCCACTAGAACATTGTACTGTAGCCATGATCAATGTCATTCAATTTGATCTGTCAGTGGTTTTAATGGTGTGGCTCATCTGTGTATGTTCGTACACACTGATATTTGTCTGTGTGTTTCTTCAGGTGTGCTCATCTACTTTGGCTATGGCATGTGGAATAGTACCCTGGAGATCACGGCCAGAGAGAACGAGGTGCACGCCTCCACCTACCAGCGTTATGATCAAGGTGTGGACGAAGGTTTCTGTGGCTTTGACGATGATTTCTACCCACCTTCTACTGACCCCTGGGGTGCGGCGGAAGGGGGCTCGGGGCTAACCCCACCCCCTGAGGCAAAACCTGAAAGTGGCGGGACGCCATCAAAAGGCGCAGACAGGACCGTTGCCAATCACGCCCTCGCGGAAGAGGATCCGATGGATTTCTGAAGGGACTGACTCCGTGTTACCCTGAATGTACTGCCTTGTCTGCTGCGTGGGGAGAGGGAGGGGGGACAGTAGTGTCAGTGCTTGAATGATTTTGTACATGAATGTGTGTTCATGTGCGTGTGGTCATGCCTGCATGTGTGTGTGTGTATTTGTTTGTAAGTCTAACCCTTGGGCTAGATAGTTTCTTGGCAGTGAAGCGGCTTCACCTTATTCTCCCATGCTCCTCAGCTCACACAGCAAATATGGACATCAAGGTCGTGTGTGTCTTGTCACAGTTCACTCATTGCTCTCCCACACAAAGAAAGGCCAAATAGAAAAGTGCGGACGTAGCGAGCGATAAAATACAATGTGTCTCACTTTACTGTGAACCATGACACTTTCTGTACCGAGCAACCAGTCACCTGTTAATACGCGTCAATTTTTACGGGATACAGGAGAGGAGAAGGTGATGAGCGAGGGAGAGATGAATCAGCACCTCTCTTCCTGTTTCAGCATAGACAGACAGGACATCGTGCCAGACAGCATGCCAAGCCCATTTCCTTTATGCACAGGTCCGAATTTCTCTGCCAATTTTATGTTCACCAGACAGGAAAACAAATGCTTTTAAAAACAAAAAAAAGTTCTTAAAAATCAAAAACTGCTTTCTGTCCGTTTTTTAAATATTTCCCCTGACCCGAACATCTAGCCCAAGGGATTCAGGACAGGACTGGGAAGAGGGTGTCGATGTTTTCTGTCACAAATAGTACTTGGACTTTGCTTGCAATAGTGCCTTCATCTACTGTATGTGTCTGTGACTTTCCTATGTCTGTTTTCTTCTTTAATTTTGCCTGTGTATGCGTGAGGGTGTAAGTGCAATCAAACTCCACCTTTTACATTGATTCTGTGTGTGTCGATAAAGTGTGTTCTTGTTTAACTGTGCGCGTGTGTGTGTGTGTGTGTGTAGGTATTTGTTTTCGTTTTGTTCTTCCCACTCGTTGCCCTCAGCATGAAGCTCAAAATCAATCCACTGGCAACAAAGCAGCTCACGGTGCATTAAAAACACACACTTGTCAGCTCATCGGTGCACCAAAGAAGAGGAGAAAGTAGATAATGTGACAAAAAGAGAGCGGGCTGAAAACCCGCATTGTTTATTGTGATGAATGCCATATTTTCTGTTCAGTCTTTTCTGTGTGCTTGTCTCTCTGTCAGTGCAGTTCTTGCTGGTTACCAGGGTTGGAAAGGGATTTTCAGTTCATTCAATTCAGGAAATGGATTTACCTCACACTGTCCGAAAGTCCGAAAAGGGGGTAGGGTTGTATAAATTATACAAAGAAAAGAAAACAGGATCAAATACAAAAATAATGATAAGATATTGACGTTCTTTGTGTCTTTTAGTCATCATTGATGAATAGAGTTGTACCAATAATGTCACATTATTCTGACATATTGGGGGAGGGTATTTTAAGGGGAAGGTCCAAAAAAGAAATATTAATCTAAAAAGTGTGGAGGATCTTTTTAAAGAGCTTTAACCACCTTCCCTACACCAATAATTTTTGTACAGTTCCGAAGTCAGAAGGCTTGTGTTGTAAATAAGTTGGAGTTTTACTTTTACTTTTACATTGACTGAACTGAAATCTAATCCCTCCTCTTCCATCCGTTTCCCTTTCTCCTCCCCTCCTTTGCTTGTGACTCCCGTCTTTCTTTCGTCTTTACATTTTTTCATCCTCCACTTCCACCACTTCGAGCCCATGCAGCTCTTCCTTCAGCTACTTGCCACCTCACCCTGCTCTTGCTATTCATCGGGCCACGTGGGCAGGGAGTACACTCACAAGTGATAGAGCCGGGATTGGTTTTCGGTCAGGATTTGAAACAGTTCAATCTGACGATCCATTAGCTCCTGTTTCACCTCAGGGTGTCTGCTATCACTCATCTGATTTGTCACTGTGCTTCGGCTCCAACACAGACTCTGGTCTGAGTGAACCTCCCTGTGGCTCCAACCTCTTGATTTCTTTAATGCATGTAGCTAGTGTTGAAGTCCCACTCTTTACACGTTACTTACACTGCTGCTGCACCCTGAAGAGATATTGTGAACATCAATCAAATCATGGTAGAGCTGTAGAGCTCAGTGTGTAGGATGTGTAAGCTAATGCTGCCAAGGTTAGGGGTTTGACTCCATACTAAGATTGTATGCACTCATGGCACTGTAAAGGAGTTTGGCACATACCAAATAGCATGTTATTATGTTGAGGGTGGGGGCACTTCTACAATAGCTGCTGCAGTATGCCCTGATTGTCCTCTTTGTACCTTATTCACTTGCCCCCTGTTGCTGCACCTGTCCCTTCCAGGGAAGCCTTATTTGTCTAATGCACTAAATCTAAGGATGCCACGCTAACCCCTCACCCTACCTCTGCTCCTCCCACATTTATCCATACTTAAAAGATAAACTTTCCTTTATGTAGTAATAGGCCCTTTGGTGTCGTGGAGTGAAAGAAATGTGATACCCTCCCAAAAACAGCCCGGTACCCTAAGAAATTACACTCGTATTGGACAATTCTGCAGCTTGCCAATGCAGGGAGTAGTGTATGCTAGTTTAGATGGGTGCCCATCAAAGACCAACCATTATCAAAGCATGTCCTTTGTATCTTTTCTGGAAAACTGGGTGGGGGTTTACATTCTACAATTGAAAATTGCACATACATTTTTCAACCTGACTCCTGTATTCATAAACTCAATATAATTAAGTTTGACGACCGTTAGCCCAATAAAAACAATGAATTAAGTATTTCCCTAACAAACGTATACCTCTGGAGAAGGCTTTGAAACTGCCTTTAGATCTTCATGTAGTTACCTGCCAACTTGTCCGCATTTTGCGTAGCTGGCACGCATTTTGCCGTCAAAGTACGCTGGTACGATTTGTCACTCTAAACCACGCAAAAAAGCTGGTGACGCCTGTGAGTTCAAATGTGCGCGTGCAGTACAACAAGTTTTTTTTTTGATGACAACATATGTGTACATACTTGAAAATGAATACATATGTTACGATATACAATATAAATCATTTCCATTTTTATTAAATTATTTAATGCAATTCCCATCTTGATTTATATGTTGAATAACTAGACTTGATCATATAGCGGTGAGTGGGGGAATGACCGTATGACCGTGTGCTAAGCGAAGTGATGCGAATGCATGTGAACTAAGCGTTTACGCTATTGTGGTACTCAAAATATTTTCCCAAGTTGGCAGGTCTGAAAATGTATGGGGAAAAAAATGATAAGAAAAAAAGTAGACTTTCTTTCTGGGGTTGCAATGCATGGGACTTGGACTAAAGTATTTCTTAAAGCCTGACACCAACAAATTTGCTTCTCCATCTAAGCCTATTTTTTTTAGTTGGCTATCCTTATATGTTTTGAATATTCTCCACAAGGAAACACCAAGCTCAGTACAGTAGGGAGTGGGGAGTAATGATCACAGATCACCATAAAATTCTATAAATCGCATTGTACAGAAAGTGCTATGAAAAGATGTTGTAGAGATCGATATTAAAAATTGTTGGCACTGATCATAATCTGAGGTTTTGCAGAATTGTCCAATATTAAGGTTCTGTCTTGTGATAGGGTTGGGGGGAAAAAAACAACATCCTGGAACATCTGCACAGTTTCTCACACACACCAAAAACATTTCTTCAACTTTATTACTATTTATCCAAAATACCTTCCCCATTCAGACCACCTCCCAACTCAGCCTAAATAATCCAGCTGCTTTGCATTCATACCTCAGCCAAAATGAAACAGTGAATTCAGGCGTTGCCATGCCTCTGGCACTGAACTGTACAGTCGACTTACTATATTATCTGCTCTGTGTGTATGCATACAAGTGCGTGAGTGCATGTACAGTATGCGTGTATGTAAGTGTGTTTGTGATCTACGCCTGCGCCTCAATGTGAGTCTGGTGAATGTGTAGCATGCTCTTGTGCACAAGGCCCAGACTGTAAGTGTCGTACTTGCATGTGGTGACTGATCGCAACGAGACATAATAGAACACTAAACCAAACCAAACGCAGGCTTCGTTTTTCTACCTGGGAACAATGGCCTCTGTGCTCTGAGAGGATCTAACAGGTGTATTACAACTGAATCAGCTTCAAAAAACATAATTGTTCAGGATCCTTTGAATAGAATTGAAATGTATGCACTGCATTTACTTTTAAGTTTCTATTCAAATTCAAACCCAAATCTTTCTATACTACTTAATATTATGTGAAAATTTAAATCTGCCAGCTAAAAAGAAGATTATTTGCCGGATTCTGTTCTCTCCTATATTTCTAAGCTCACACAGTGATCTCCACCCCAGGTACGGGAACCAGGGCTCCGTTTGAAAAGGGACTAGAACATGTAGCAAACACATGGGTGTGGGGATGACTCCTTTCACATCCCTTCTCAAACACTTACAGTATGCCTAGTACTTCCTGTATATCCCTCTTCTCAGCCACAACCTCTGCAAGCCAAAGTTCACAATGTTTGTTTACTTTTCACATACAGGAGACGGTAGTTTCTTCAGAGTGAACACTTAAGATACAACAGAACTAACAATTTTTCTTGGGGGTCCGCTAATAAGCTACTAATGTCCATTTATCACATGAGGACTGATTTTTTTTTTTTGTCACAGTGGCTTTAATCAACAGTGCGATGATCATTTTTAAAATCATATTTGCAAAGTATTTAATTGAAAATTTGAAAGTATTAGTCTGGACTTCCATCGACTACAGCAGCTCCGATTGTCCAACATGGACAAGACGCAGTAAAATGGTACAACACCGACGAAGGGGTGAACTAAAAGAAAAGTATTTTTCTACAGCTGTCTCCCATCCACAGGTCCTCCTGGGGTAGGTGTGCACAACAGAGCTGGGTGGAGTTATCAGCCTTCACTTTCTGTGTTTTTGTTTAATCACAAGGTGGCCTGGGAGAAAATGCTAAAAATATTTTTTAACAACCGTAGTCTCTCTAGCATGATAAAGCTCATTTATAAACCTTAATCCTTTCCTTTGAAGGGATTCTGAAATGAGACGTAAATAGAACCGTAGAAGGTTTAGGACTAAGAGTACTACACAAAACATGCAGAAACTATTTTAATACAATTCTATGAAGGGTAAACTACCAAGCATAAACACATATTGCCACTATTGCTTTTAAAGTCAGCTACTCCTTGTTTATTTTGTCTCGAAAGAAGGCGTCGTGCCATGTTCTTCCTGTGCTCTGTGTTCGGTGTGGCAAAGTGTCCAGTCAGTGTGTGTCGGACTTGTTGAGACTGGCTTCTCTCGCAACAACTAGATATTCCTTTTCTCTTCTGTATATTTTGGCACAAAACTGTATAATGTAGTTGTTTTTATGTTAATTTCTGAATGGTTTCTTCCATATATGTGGTTATTTTGCTCCTGGGTGCACTGTTTTTGCTGAGTTGTTGATATTGCTTCCATGCAACAATGAAAGTTATTTATTGCAAATACCAAGAAAAGAGGCTTGCTCATTTTTTCAAAGTTTCCTGCTCTGTGTTTCCTGACCACGTCCCACCAGTATTTAAAAACCACTAAATTTCAATGGAGTTTTCAATGGAATCGCTGCAATCAGAAGATCTGCTCACAGAGGCATAGTAGTTGTCACACTAGCTTGAATTTAAACATGAATTTTACATTCTAATTGTTTGGCCAATAGCAGATCATCTTTATGGCAGTGAACAGAAATGACTCTTCAGTAAGCTGTCTAAGGTGTATGAACTTGGGAGCCTTGCAAGTAGTCACAGCTTCTAGCGTCACCATGGAGAGCAAAGATTCTCTGCAGCATTTTTGACCACTATATTAATGCCATAGAACAACAATGTTCAAGCATGGAAGCAGGTGACATGTTTTCAAATTTTTAGGAATAATCGGCCTAGCAAGTGCTTTTGAGAAGGGAAATGCATTCAACACGTTTGTAAGCTCTAACACTGTTGTATCACTTTCTGGCATGGGCAGCCTGTTGAAAGATACAAGATAATGTAGCTATACCTGTCTTGGTCAACTCTCCCACATATGGTCTACAATAACATTGAGATCAATACAACGCAGTTACAATGCTGTTAAATAAAGGTTCAGACTTTTAGTGTTTCTTGCTCAGATTCAAAGAACAGGTTGTTTTTTTTTTTACTCTTCACCATGCTCAATGACAATGATCATCAATCAAACTGTGTGAAATCCATAGAGGCAGAAATACCTCCAGCAGCAGTGTAGCTTCAATAAACAGGAACACAGCTGAGCCACAAGACAGCTTGTGTTTCGATCAGAGGGCTATATAATGTCACTGTTAAATTTACAAATTCAATTTCATTCAATAATGATCCAACATTAGTGGAACAACATCAAGCCACCAAGCCCTAACGTCCAAACCGACAGATTTTGCAGCCTGTCCATATCACTGATTATCAACTATAAATATAAACCAGCCTTCCTCTGTTTAGCCTCCCTACAGTTAACCCGAAAAGATACAAAACAATTGCAGACAATGAAACACATGACCACTGTTACGCCCCAGCTCGTGGGGGAAAAGGGTTGTAACATAAAACCAGATGTTTTTGGTCAATTAAAGTTATTTATTAACAAAAGTTTACTTATTTTAACGAACACAAAAAGGAGGCAAAACTATAACGGAAAAGGCCACTGGGTGCTGTTCAAATCGATAAACAAATATAACAAAAAAAAGGACTAAGCTATACACTAACAACTAAGAAACAAAAGGATGAAAATAAAATGCCTCTACGCTAGAGGTCTACGTATACTCTGATCTACGCTACTCTGGCGGAAGGATGAAACAATAAATACACAAAAACAGCACCCCTTACCTAGTGTGTCTATACAATCAATTTTCTAACGGTGTCTGCAAAACTGGATCAGCTATTAAATCTGGTACCTGGCCTAGATCCGGTATAGGTACATAATACTGCCTCCAAGTCTATCAAGCAATCTAATTCACACACACAAGTCTCATTCAGCGAGCTACACCCTCTCTGCACTCCACTCCACTTGAGCTGTCCTTTTGTAGTCCTCCCCTGGAGTGGTCCTAGACGATTGGTGATGTCCTCTGGATGGGGAACCAATCAGGAACCGAGAGGCCGGTGACGAGACCAATCACGACTGGGAGGTAGCACAGTCCAACTTGCATATGAAAATGAGTAAAGCAGAGAGAACACATACACACAGGGGAGCAAAAGGCCTATGGCCGTAACAACCACGAATAAATAAAACCATCTGTGGACACCACGGTAGGTGCAAAAATCAACATACAGAAATGAAATAACTGCCATCGTGTTGCAAAGAGCGCTGCACAGTTTTACACACCGCACAGCACGCGCACACACACACACACACACACACACACACACACACACACACACACACACACACACAACATTATGTTACTAGTGGATGAACGTAACCCTAATTGTCTGAACGTCAATCTGTGAGCCTTGTCCACCCTCAATCTGCTCTTGGTTCAATTTCTCAGTACATATAATAACCAGTCCACTGTCCCACTATAACCAGTCCATTTAGCCTCTCTGTCCCACTATAATCAGTCCATTTAGCCTCTCTTTCCCACTATAACCAGTCCATTTAGAGGCTCTGCTGTCACAGCTTTGACAGAAACAGAAAGAGCAGAAAGTCCTCACACACTTCACTGAAGGCAGAAATTCATAAGCAATGTAGCAAATTTCTAAATCACTGCTGAGGATCCACCGTGAGCATTTTAGCTTTTAGGATTTTACCTAAAAGAAACTTTTACCTATTTAACCAGCGTCACCCGTCACGTAACATCGGGGTGTGTTAGATATGTGTCGCTTAGCCTGCTCGCCGGGTGGTGCATTAAATCAGTGATTGATTGAGGTAAATGAGGCCACTTTTTTCAACACTGCCGAGGTACAGCAACGCTAACCTTAACCTATAATGATGTCATCCTTAATTTAAGTGCATTATTGTATTTACTCAGTAACGGATTGTTTTAAAAAACTACTTAAGTAAAAGTACAATTACTAATTTAAAAGAATACTTTAAAAAGTAGAAGTACACAAAAAAACACTTAATTACAGTAATGTTAGTACATGTAATTCGTTACTTCCACCCCTGCTTTCAGCAATAGAGGACAGCTTGGTTGCCCACTATGCTCCCACTGGCCTCCTGTGAACTAGATGGCTCTGTGCCTGGAACAGGGAATACACACACTGACATGATCACACACACACACACACACACACACATCTGCACACACACAGGCGTGCCAGGAAAGACACATACACACACTATAAAGACACATAATGTTGTGTAGAAATACAGTAACTCAGTTCACAGTATTACAGTAAATCAGTCTGTAAAAAAGGAGATGGTTGTGTGTGTCTGTGGCTGTTTGAAGATAAGTGAGATGGCACATATTGTTTCAAAAGTATCATGTAATATCTATGATATGACTCAGCGACCTTGATTTGGACAGAGGAACACATAATAACTACACACCTTCTATCTGTGTGTGGGTGTGTGTGTGTGTGGGGTTGACAGGGGAGGGCCAGAACAGTGTGTGACTTATAGAGACAGGCTCATCTGTGGTGACCTAACTCAAGGTTACCTGAGTCACATCACAGATATGATACATTGGTAACAATTCCTGTTTTGTCATTGTCCTTAACTTATAACCACACGCACACAGACATACACACACAGACTCTATCAACCTAAAACAAACTGTTTCAGAGTCAGCTTATTCCAGGATAGTGATTACTGTGCATCTCTCTCACACACACATACATTACGTACTACCCCCGCTTTCTATCTGCCGTGTTGGTTAAGTAAAATTTTAACATAACAACCCCCCCCCCCCCCCCCGATAGAAGAAATAAAGTGAAATGTGTGATAAGATCAATTTATCAACCCAGTGCAACAACAGCGAGACAAAGGCAGCTTTCATTCTTTTGCCTTTATTGTAGAAAATCAAACAAAAGCACATCAGTGAAACAATAAATAATGAATATAAAAAAAGCTAATACTGCTTTTGCATGGATCGGAGTTGCAAATATCAGGTTCCATCCATCTTCAGAGCACTTTTGAGATATTTAACATTCAAGTCATCACATTCCTTCAAGAGAAGCTAATCTACATAATACTGTTGTTTTGCGCATACTAATGAAACTTTTAGCTACAGACTTTTTAAAGAGTTACTCTATGTGAGAAAGTTTGGCGAAGATGTTTAATGGAAATGTGTAATAAATCAGTTACAGGATAAGATGCTTTTTTTGGTCACTCAGTTGTTATTTAAACTTATAGAAGCAAGTTAGTCACATTAAAATGTTTAAGATTTTGGGATTATGAATTATAACTATCAGATGACTGAATGATGGAGAAAAGGTTAAGGTTTTGTAATCTCTCATAAATTGTCTTTGCCAAGTCAGTGCACATACTGTCCTGAGACTCTAATACAGACTGTTTCACCGCTGGCTAAAGCTCTCTTGTGAAATTTATGTTCCCATCATTCCACAGTCATCTAGTCGGCTAGGAAAAACACTGCTATGTAGGTTTTTTGATCAAGTCTATCACTCAATAGGGAAATTCACTAGAGAGTTGTTTAATACTGCCAAAGACGTATCAATGTACATAAACAACACTGATGAACACATTCAATCCCAAGCGTAATACTGTCATACCCTGCTCTTATCAAAACAACAGATCATGACACGATGTAATTTTCAAAAATTGAACAAAGAAATTCATGAGATTTCATCTCTAGGAGAATCTAAATAGAAAAATAGAAGTAAGGTAGAGGATCAATATCTCATTCCATAAGACCTCGGGTGGTTAGGACTGTGCAGGGAGCTTGTACAATTATATAACAGTGGGGAGAGTCCACACCACGCCCAGCATGAGGAGGCTGGAAGATGAGCTCTGTGACACAAAAACAATCCATCTGCAGTAAAAGAGCTCCAAGAAAAACAGCCTTTGTGTGTTTGGATGTGTGAATGTCTCTTTTATGTATGTTTGTATGCTTGTGCAAGAATTCGTATATTTTTCTTGACAAACCAGCACAAATGAGTGTGTTTATGTGTCTCTTCCTCTTCCAGTATAGGATTTCATGTAACTTGTATGTGTATGTTGGAGTGTGTGTGCTCGTGTGTATGTCTCTATATACAAACTACAGTCCCCTACACATCCACTTGGGGGTCAGAATCTCTCCCATCTCAGACGTGGGCGCTCTTGGCATGATTGGTGGAGGTGACCGCTGGCGGGTTGCCACCTCCCTCTTTGGAGTAGTAAAAGCGATTGTTGTCCTGGTACGAGCGAGATGAGGCGGAGTACTCTGAGGAGCAACAGGTAAGAATGGACCCGCCCAGCAGGCAGAAGATAGCGCCCATCCATCCAGTGTAGAGGGAGAAGCCGAACGACATGAGGCCTTGCTCGTGGTGAGCGCCAATGGGAAACCAAACCGTAGAAACCATACCACACAGTGCTGAGGAGACAAAACAATTCTTAAAATGGGGAATATAAAATATTGCCTCTGAAAGCAACATGTACACACATATAAGTTACTTTAAAAAATATTTTTTAAAAGTGCTGCTCATAATAAGGACACACAAAAATTTTGTATTCAAACACAGCGTTAGGTTAGAAAATTAGATTATAAAACATGGGATGAAAAATGGTCCAAATGACAACAAACTCTACGCTTGTACAAGTTATATAAAAACACACAGACACAAAGGAAACTAATTTGGGGATGCAAAATGGTGCTGCTGAATTTAATGAATACAGATCAACGTCTATCACAGAAGGCTAGCTTTGAATGACAAATTACTTAATAACATCGGGGATGCAAAATTATGCTGCTGAATCATATACATCTTGCACCAACACAGTGCTATCTTTGACAGGCAAATTAAATAAATAAAACTGGGGATGCAAAATGGTGCACAGAAATCCTGTCTATTATGGTGTGGCAAATAGACCTAATAACAGACACTAGAATGTAATTAAACATGGGATGCAAAATGGTGCATCTGAAGCACAAATTCTGAATGAGCATGACCATTGTTAGGATAGAGAAATGGTTTTATGCTGGTGGAAGTGCACAGTAAAGAAGCTGTAGTGAAAGTTCAGGCAAGACAACTATTCTTTGGCATGGCCTGAAGTTTACTTCTCATACCATCCTGTCATTCACTCCTCACGCTTGCTCACTCATAATTTCCTGCTGTCATCGTCTGGGGCCGACACACCTTCATTGTTGGCCTATCATCTTTTTTTAAATATGTCTCTCTCTTCAGTTTGTTCATGCTGCTGTTATGCGCACCCCTCCACCTCCCCACCACCACCCGGTGTTCACAGATTCATCAGCCTCGGCAGTCTTTCGGTCTCAGAGTCATCAGCCGCCGACATCAAGTGCACCACCAGTGTCTGGACTCCATGGGGAGATTTATCTTGCTGCTGCTGCTGCCACTCAGGGCAGATGCCTTTCGATCAGAAAAATCTCCCAATAGAGTGTAAGCGCTCATTTTTGGACATCAAATGCTGTAAAAACATTATCTCTACTTCATTTACTTGTCTCTCTTGACTGAACTATAGTTAGTTTGTCAGTTACTGTGTGATGCTTAAATGTAATAAGAGTTGTTACGTTCTAGGACTTCCCTTGAGTATCTATACTCTTCACAGAAAGATTTACAGTGGTGTAATGTGATAGAGACACATACTTTATGACCCTACACATTCAGGAGTTGTACAAATCCAGACCCTAAAAATGGATGGATGGAAAATATATTTTTTAATTTTAATATATATATGTGTGTGTGTGTGTGTGTGTGCTACAAGATCTTTGGCAATTTCTATCAAAATAAAAATAGAGGAAGTATTTCAAAGATAGAACTATTACAGTTTTCTTTTGTTCCTCATAAAGGACACAAGGGGACAACAGATTGAAGTATGTGTACAATAATATTAGTTAGCAGCAAGACTCCATGGTGTTATATAAGCTTTGCCTTGAACTACAGAAGAGAGGCTTGATCTAAGGCTTATACAAACATGGAAATCCCTGTACAGCTGACGGGGGTACATCTAGTATATGTTGGATTTTTGCCACTATACACCTGACACAGGGGAAATGTATGAAATCCTGTTACCACCTCTAAATTTTGAATAGCCTGCAGTAGAATGCTCACTAACCAAATCCATAAATAATGTGTGGACTGGAGGCCTCCCAACTGATGCTACACAGTTAACACAAATAATCAAAGTTGGACTCTAATTGTTGCTGAGATGATTTTGCTGGCAGTATGGTGGGCAATAGGCAATATGGTGAGTGGATTTTTATTATGCTGTGCATCAAGAATGCAAATACCCAAACAAATCCTTCTCTCGTGTAAAAGTATTCCTAGCATGGAGGCAATGATGATGCATGTAAAACAGAAATACACGGCATATGTTGGACATTATTTGTTAGGGGAAAAGACAAACGATGGACACAGGTGCTGAAATTTAATTTAAGGGACGTAGGCGTTGGAAAAATGCTGCAGCACAAATATTTATAAGCACAGTTAAACTGGGCAATCCAGGGAGTGGATTTCCATGTGTTTCAGGACAAAGACAGGGTGTGGATGAGAGTAGGTGGAGGAGAGGAATGTGATGGGATCTAGGGGGGAGGGTTCAGTGGAATGGGAACATATAAGTGTGTGCGTGTGCGTGTGTGAACCCTAGGGAGGAAGCTTGTAAGTATTTGCGGTGGGGTTAAAGGAGGTCACAGTCAGTGGATGTTGGAAAGGATCGGCATGTGCAGGTGAGCGCTAAAACAATATAACCTACTCTGATTTATTTTGTCCGACTATGACATTCAGTCTTTGTCCCCTAATTCATTATAGTGACAGTGTGTGAATGAATAAAAGTTGAGTCTCTTACCGACTATGAGTATAAGCACTCCTCCTACCATGGTGCGTTTGTTTTTGGAGCTCTGAGGTTCATTGCCAAGACTGATGCAGGGCATGGACATTAGGACCATTCCCACTGCCGGGAGACCCAGTATTGATCCTGTGACCATCAGGGCACGAGTCGTCTGGATGTAGGCTACAGAAACACATATGAAACATGATATTATTGTCCAAAAAAGAATATTCTCTGACACAGAATTAAGCTTGTGCATTTCTCATGAAAATGGGCAATAAATAACAACATAGAGCTGTGTTGAGGAGTGGTTGAAATAACCAAATTATTTTAAATAAATTACATGAGAAAACAGAATCAACCTTAATATCTTTAAATATTACACGAACAATGCTGTTTCAGGGATGCACACAGAACAGAATCTACCTGGCAGGTCCAGGATCTGCGTTAGGGTGATGCAGTGGTAGAGTCCTGTGGAGATGACACACTCCGCCCAGGGTCCCTTGGCTCCCAGCTCATCCATCTTTTTGCAGGTGTTCAAACCGTATTTGCACATAGTCACCCAGTCATTGGTGGACGTCGCGATCACGATGCCCAGCCAGCCAAGGCAGCTGATGAGAAAGCCGCTCAGTTGAAGACAAGCGTTCACCATGGCGCAAACTGTGCGTAAAGACCACCTGTGTTGGCTTCAGAAACCGTAAAAACTTCAAAAACTAAAGTTGAGAGTGATTAACTAAAGTAACCAAAATGTGGAATGATACAGCGCAACTCTAATGTTAGAACCGATATTCCACCAGGCAAGTTAATCCAGTGTTAAAAGTTTACTTTTCCTTCGCAGTTCAGTTATTCCACCAATTGAGCTGCATTGCGCACTTCAAAAGAATGAAGCTTTCACATCATCATAGGTTTTTATAGAGGAAAGTTCAGTAAGGGAAAAAAACACTCTAAACCTGACAACCAATCAGAGACTTAGTTAAAGATTTTTAAAACAGGGGGAGTGAAAAACAACTCTCCAAAAAGTTGGTGTGCACTGCCCCTGCCTTGCATCCAATGATACAAAACACCCTGTGAGGCATGGACTGACCGGGTAGCGGCTGAGTTGTGAGCTGAGAACATTTAACATGAAATCTGCTGCCATCTACTGGCCACGTTGTGTTTCTTACTACCACTGTCAGATGTGAATCTGCTTTGGATGCAGGCCTACTAACTAAACTAAAGCTGTCACATAGACATAGTGGAGAAAAAAGAGCAATCATCTCCAAATAAATGTAGTGGGGAAGAGGTAAAAGGTAGCATGAACTGGATCTAAAATTGTACTTCCTGTAAGTAACCTACTAAATAACATTTTCACGTATCCTTTCCATCACTGTCTGACTATGTCTGATAAAGTTGAATTTTTTAAGCAAAAAAAAAATGGGGGGAGGTAATAATGAGCCCGCTATTCTGCACGTGTATCAATCAAGCTTGTTGCATTTTGCACGTTTACTATGTATGACCTTTATTGTATCACCACATTCTGATTTGGTTTGTTCAACTGTCTTGCCATTTGTTAGCGGTTCCCACCAGGGGTCGTAAGACTGATGTTAGTGCAAACTCATTTCGACCACACAATTTTATGCGTTGGTGACCATAAACAAAAAACTTATCAAATGACAAGGGAATATGGCTTTGTTTGAAGGGGGGTCACAAAAAAGAAACAAACAGATGTATACTAGATAAACCCAGAGAGGAACGTATGACATAAGAATAATACAACTTCTACTTGTGCATGCACAAGTGCTGTCCCTTAATCTGAACTCTTGCACCACTGCTCTGCACTCTAAATTACCAACAGAGGGCGATGTAGCACAGCAATGGGCTACAGTTGACATTCAGGTGTTGTGTATGTAGGACATGGTGTTTCCTTCCCCCTGTCCTTGCTGAATAGAGTTAAGTAAGTCCTCCATCACTCACATCAGCCCAGTGACGTGGCAGCAGCATAGCAATCAGTCTAAGAGGAGGACAGAGACAGACTGAGTTCCACAAGGTCACTGACTGTAATGGCATGTTCTGCCCATTGCGTCCTTTCCTGTGTCTGTTCATATAATCAATGTTTATACTGCTGTGACAAAAAGTGACAACATTTTATTTTATTTTGTTGACATGTGATTCAGATCAGGTATGTATTATGCATACACAAACAGGTAAAAACATGTAACCTGGTCCGTTATGTTTTGTTGTCTAGACAACAACCGATCTGGATGGGAATCTAGAGAGCTAAAGAGACAGGACTCAACTGCACCTATCTATCAGAATTTTCAGGTCATTGCAATTCTTCACCTCAGTGGTGTATCCCAAAAGTATTACCTTAACCGTACCTATCAAAATCTAACGCAGGCTGCATATTTTTAATTCAACAGGCTGCACTGAGTAGAAAAAAAAAAAGAAGGAAAGGGGGAAAGAAAAACGACTACAACTTATCAGCAAGAAAGCAAGCTGCTGAAAAACAAAAGTTGAAGCGTTCTTGTTAAAACATGCTCAATGTTTCCTGCAGCTGCTTCAAAGTGAAAATCAATTATGGCTTTTGGTGTGGAGCTGTTGCAGCAGGAGACATTGAGATATTGTCATTCAGTGCAGCTTTGTAATTATTCAGAAAATACTAAAGTACAAGTTGTTCTAAATCACCATTTATGCTTGATACTTTCTTCTACTTTTTTTTGTGACATCAAATGAGTTTTACTTGAGTCATCTGCTTTGATGGAGAGATGCAAACACTTACTGGATTTTTAGGCAATTAGAAAGTTCCAACATGCAATCTACAAGCCTCTGACGCTGCTCTGGTCTGGCCCTCTAGCCTTTAAACCGGCTCCAGCTGACACTCCAGCATGGCTGATTATTATCCGTCTT
The DNA here is from genome assembly GCA_037974645.1 of Hollardia meadi. Classification (NCBI taxonomy): domain Eukaryota; kingdom Metazoa; phylum Chordata; class Actinopteri; order Tetraodontiformes; family Triacanthodidae; genus Hollardia; species Hollardia meadi. The sequence continues at coordinate 3,072,211 of JBBPCS010000374.1, read as the reverse complement.
TTTGTGGTCATTGCAGATGGCTGCGCTTTTACTGAGGGCTGGCTTCTGTCTACATTTTATTCATGTATGAATGCGGGGTGTGTTGAGTGTCAACAAAATAATAACCCCAAATATGGGCAAAAGAAATGGCAACTTTGGAGCCCCAGCCCCGTGGTGATATACTGCCTGTATGTGTGTGTGTGTGTGTGTCACTTTTAGGGTAAAAGTGGTAAGGTACAAACACATTATAGATCATTGGGGTAAGTGGTTTGAGCTAGTCAGCCATGTAAAGAGACAGTGTTACACTTCATCTGTCCCACCATTACCTCACTTGCTCTACCTCTGTTCAGATAGATAGACAGATGAAGATGAAGTCAGAAAGAGTGTTTGTGTGCATGAGAAAGAGTGTTTGTGTGCATGAGGGTGGAAGTGCAAAACGAATGGAGACAGAAAATCACAAGAAGTAGTCTGAGCATATTCTACGACGATTCCTAGAACAGTTTGTTTGATACAGGAGAAGTGAGGCGGCAATGGGAATATTATGCTAATAGGGTGAGGACTGCAACAGCGACACTGACATAGAGGAATGATGGGATTTTAGCCCTCCTGGGGAAGGAAAGAAAGGGTGGCGGTGCATGTAGACTATGCCCGTGGTTGTGTGGGTGGATGGGGCATCTGAATGTGGCACAAAGTTTAAAGCATAGCGGAGCAGGAGGGTGAGGAAGCGCGGCGGAGTAACTCCTCTGCTACCCTTCATGCTGTCACAGCTGTCAGTCAGGCAATTGGAAGAGATGAGAACCAACGACAGACTCTTTGTCTCGGTAAAGCAAGACGAGCAGTCCAGTTCGGAGGTGGGGAAGAAGAGAAGAGAATGAGTTATGAGCAGGGAGGTGAAGAGGAGCTATGATTAAGTGATTGGAGGAAGAAGGGAATCTTTTTAGGCCAGCCCACTGTGATGGAGTGGCAGCCATACTGGATGAGTCATCCTGGCTGAGGGGGGAATGATGGGTGCTTTTTCAAATAGTCGTCAAGTCACATTCTGTGATTAACAAGAGGCAGAAGCCGAGGAGAGGAGGATCAGTTTATGCTACGGTGCAACAGTGATGTGACCCAAGCTGATGAGGTTTCTGTCAAAATGCTTCACAGTTGATCTGTTGGGAAATATTCATCAAATTTGAAATACACATAACTTCGTCTAATTCTGAAAGGCACATAACTTCATAACTTCTGCACAGCAAATGTGCTGTCAAGCAGGTAGAATATCAATAAATTAATTTTATTTTTTGTAATACTCGTGTTTCATTGAGGGACAACGCTCTGAAACGTGTTTACCTGCAATTTCTCATAATTTCAAACAACAAAATCAATTCAACTTGCACACTTACGTGGAGATTGTCTCTGCTGGGCTTTTGTGAGTCTGGTGGTCATTTCAAAGCATGCAGTTCACAAGGAAATATTCACTTCTCAATAAATTATTTTGAATTTTTTTCGTGTAAAACTGAAGCTTGCATATTATCGTAATCTTTGCTGGCATTTTTATATCTGAACCTTATTACCTTAAAACAGAGCAAATACACTGTCAACTTTTTACTTGTATGTGTCATTTTTAGCATTTGGGTTGTAAAACTCTGGATGTGAGTTCAGAACAAAATTCTCCAGTAAAGATCACATGTAACCAGTGGCCGAAGTGCTGCTTTTATGGCCGCACACACATCCCTTTTGTGTCAGACTGAATTTCAGACGACGGAACAGACGGAGCTTGTTGCTGCAGTGGGAGCCAAGTCGCAACTTGATTTGTGTCTAATCCTCCAGTGTGTCTGCGGTGTAGCAGCCATCACTCACCGCTAACTGTGTTAGCCATTAGTATCAATTAATCTCAACAAACGTTGTTGGCCATTAGACTCAATACATCACCACAAGCTCTGCTAACTATACCACATAGAACATAACAGCGGCGCGCAGCCCCGCCGCACCGTAGGAGAAGATGAGAGATACATGTGTCATTCCCCATATGGCTACGTGGGAGAGTCAGAGAGTTACAACTAGAAGACAGAGGCGGGGTGAGATGGTGATACATAAGTCATTCTGACCCTCTGGGACAGAGGAGCACAGCCTCTGTCAACACAGTAAATATACTCTCAGTATTTGTCTTATAGTTCATTAGTGCTGGGAAGAGATTTACTTAGAGCAGGGGTGAGGAGAGTGGATTAGGAAAGGGGCTTTTTATTCCAAAATAATAATAAAAAAGGTTCAAAAACATTTTAAAACTCCCCAACAGTTGGCATCTTGCCACATACATTTATTTCCATTAAGCCTTAACACCCCCCCCCTTCTCTCCCCAGCATTTTCAAACTGCCTAAATTAGCCTCCTCATCATTTTGCTCTTTATAATCCCCCCCCCCCCCACCCCCCACCCCTCTGTTGTCACTAGCAATATAAAAATCTATTCCTCTTTACATGATAGGCTGTGCATTATCTAATATAGGAGATGGGAATGTGTTGGGCAGTGGGACAGACAGAGAGAGAGAGAGAGAGAGAGAGAGAGAGAGAGAGAGAGAGAGAGAGAGAGAGAGAGAGAGAGAGAGA
>JBBPCS010000374.1:3050968-3069546 GCA_037974645.1 Hollardia meadi | reverse complement strand
GTGTGTGTGTGTGTGTGTGTGTGTGTGTGTGTGTGTGTGTGTGTGTGTGTGTGTGTGTGTGTGTGTGTGTGTCCTTGCATTTCAATGTTGTGTGCATGTGCATGTATGTACACCAATATTCATTATATGCCAGCATATGCACAAGCATTGTGCATTTTGTCAGCAGTGCTGATGTGGAGCGAGTATATAAGCAGAGGTATTCAGAGGTTGTGGACGTGCTTTATCTCAGTTCTCCATTGGTGCACGAGAAATCCTCCCTGACCACATTCTGGGGCCAATCCTCAATATTGTACCTGCACGGAGATATGGTCAAACAGGTAAATGACATCATGGGTATTTAAGTATGTTGAAATGTACTGGTGTGTGCATTTCTCCATATTACTATAATTGCACTCTGTGCTTTATGACCCTATTAAACTGAATTCAACTTTTGCTTACTCTGAGTTTCCTTCTTCTACAGAATGTTATTCTGATATGACCAGTTTCTCTATATTCTAATCTCTTTTAATCTAATTCTCTACAGTACAATTCATTGTATATTTCTGCAAATCATAGATATGTTATGTTTGTACGTTACATATGTCTGTTTCATAGGATATGTTGAAACTTTCCCATTTTCAATTCGGAAAAGATCCTGCTTTGGCTCAAAATGCACGGTTTTCTCCACAAAAACACAGCTGCAAAATCAAAGTCTCATTAAAAATATCCTGCTTTGTTGACACAAAGATGGCTGCAAATTGTCAGATCGTCCCCCCTTAAAAATGAATAAACGTTTTCTCCAAGTGGTCTCAAGCAATGCTCTTGTGATTGCCAATGTTAAAACAGCGGTCTCTTGCTTGGCAGCCTTCTCACCTAGCTTTCATGCCACCACAATCCCCTCCTCCTTCTGACATGTCTGACATGACATTTACATAATCTGAACTAATATTATCCATGCATACACTTAATACATATTGTAGAAATGTTGATATGCAAATTTAAAATATCTGTGGTTTGCAGAAACCAACAATCCAAAACGTGGCCATTGAGATGCAATGAAATGAAATGCAGCTCTTCCATTTGGTCTCGAACTGTTTCGCTTGTGGGGAGACACCAAATCTTGTTTATTTTGGAAAGATTGGGATAAAGTTAAGCTTAATGTAGTTAGAAAATGGCAGAGACAGAGTAGGCCGTCTTGTTTAATGACATTAGATGAAGAGGAACTTGTTTGTTTCCAGTAAGATGTGCAGTACAACTAGCCATTCGTGCTGTTTCCAGCGATACTCCAGTGACTCATAAAGAATGAAATGGCCTCACTAGCAGTTCCAAGGTCTCAATATGTTTACATAACATCTACTTTTTGTCACCTATTAAGTAGTTTAATATATTCAGTAAGTGATGATCGTTAAGAAGAATAGATATTTTTTCTGAGATGGCAGTATCCGGGATATTTTGGCTTCATTTTTGTACAGTGGGAGGAAGTGGAGATGCGTCGTCCATCTTTATTTCTGTCAATGGTGCCTACAAATAGCCTTCTTGTGAGGTTTTTATGGAAAATCTCCCCTCCATCTGATGTGCATAGACTAATACTGGTACAGCCAACATTTTCAAAAGAATATTATGCATATGCAACACGCAACAGGGGTCAGTGGGGGGCCAGTGCTTGTATCAGGGAGGATGTGTCCCCCCCTTGCAATCAGGGGTGCCATTGGAAGAGAGGAGAGGTCTATATAATTGAATGGGGAGCAGAAACTGCAGGAGAAAGAGAAGCAGCAATGGCTGTAATGAAATTATATGGCTTTCAGATGATTTAGAGTTTCCCTTTTATGGTCTTTGAGGACAATCCGATATTGTGTAATAGTTGTTTACAGCGAACTTGTAAATCATGGTCCTTGGATTTTCAGATTATTTACTGTGCAAATTCATGTGTCATGTGGTCTGGTGTCATTATTCTGGATGGATTATAATCAAAGGTGTTACAAGGTCTGATCTAACTTCCCGAGCTGAAACTAAATCTGTCGTATACCGCATGCCGTATGGTAACACTGGGCATAAATTACATCCAGTGTGGCTGCACAAAACACAGCGGCATTAAGCAACACACAACTTTATGGAGCAATGGGAATCATGGGAGAGTTTCATGTTGGAAATTTATGTCTGTCGTCTCAAAGTGGCTGTAGCTATTTCTGAACTGGAGGAATTAATTGGATTGCTGCAAAAATAGTTAAAGCACAGGTCAGCCGGATATCTACTTCATATACTTTACAGTTAGGAGAAATGTCTGTCTTTGATGTCATAATTTCCATGGCAGGATTATTGATTCCCTTTAACTCCAGCTGTGAATCGGGTCAAGCGTGGACGAAGACTCATGAATGAAAGACGAAGAACTTTTGAAAGCACACAGCTCAATCTCCTGTTCAGTTCTATTATACCTCTTAATGCATCTTAATGCCTCTCAATACTATGTAGATGAAAAACAGGATTTCCACATTAGATGTGCTGGGATGGAATCACGTTTCTTATTAGAAGCGACTTTTATCCATTGGAATCAGCATTTTGCTGTCTGTCTGAAAGCAGCAGCAGATCAATAAATGGTTCCGTTTGTTATTTGAAACAAACACTCGCAGCGTGTCATTACTCCGCCGCCCAGTGTGATGGTAAACATACATCATAAACATCTTCCAACTGGCCTGATGCCTGGAAATCGATTACGGCTTTATTGATACCCACTGTAGCATGTCATAACAAAGGTAACGATATGGGATAACACAAAACAATCTTCTCAAAATGTTGACCTTGACTTATATGCAAACAGTAGATGCCAGTTAAAACGAGTCATTGCATCGATCTCATAAATAAGCATGATGTATTTGTTCCGGTCATGTGTGGAAAATGTTGGCCATTTCTCCTCCTGTGAGATCAATATTCATTACTTCTCAGCTTAGAGCTTAATTATGAATTGGTTATAATTAATGCTTCGCTTGTATGATGAATGGTTATCATTGCGCGTGGTGGCGACAGCGGTTTACAATATGATTTCTCCTCTGAGCCCTCGACTAGTTCATATGTGACCCTGCATTTTCTGCCCCTGCAGACTGCTAATCAATGATCGAAATTGTCTCATACATAAGAAATGATGCAGCAGTGCCTGTAGGTGATGCATCATGAAGGGAGGCTTGTCAATGGAGACTGATGTATCTTTTCTCTCTCTCTCTCTCTTTTTTTTTTTTCAAATTCATGGATTCTTTATTGCAAGGACCAGTTATTTCAGGCATGCAGAGCACTTCAAAGACTTTGATGGACATGGCACTCTTTCTGTTGAAGTATCAGCACAAAAATAAATGATATTTTTTGACAAAAACTCACTGAAAGTGTTCCAGCTGTTAAGTGGTCATGGAGATATTTCAGTTGTTTTTATGTGTGGCATTTAAGGCAGGTAAACAGGTCTGTTCAAGCCTGGTATAAAAAGTCAAAAGTACAAGCTTGTGTCTTGAATACAGTACGGAGAAAGTCAACTACAACTGCCAGGGATAATTTCAGCGGTGTTTAGTTCCCGATTGCGTCAAAAAATGTTTCAAATTTGCCGCTGCCTGTTTTGGAAGATGGATGTATCCATGAAACATTATGTCTAAAGACAAAGTTAAGCATAATATATAACTGAAGGCTACGGCAGCATTGACGGACACTTCCTGATGAATATTGACAGTATCATCAAAAGAAAATTTTGAAGTACGAGAGTACCACCTTCCAGAACCAGAAGCTCACCCCTCTTTGTAACTCGGCTTTATCAAAGCAGGTTGTACAAGGGCATTCATAACACCCAGATTGTTTAAGAAAAAAGACAACAAATGTCGCGCACATTTCGAGACAGAATGTGGTAACGAAGGAAAACAAGCAGGTCAATACAAATGTCTTTATTGATATAGCAATTTTAATGTAATGGTTAGAATGGCAGAAAAGAGATGAAATGTAAAGAGGAGGATGGAAACTGGACATTGCTAACTTGATATTCATCCAGTTTGAGTTTCTGTTGTAACAAGTGTTGAAAGGAAAGCAAAACGTTTACCTTGTCGGACGTGCCTCTCGGCGAAGCATTTGAAGGCAGGCTTTAAATTTGTGACAGGTAAACAAGTTAGTGGGCTGGCGTGGGACCAGCACCCAGGGGTGTGTCGGTTCAATTCAACTGTGTCGTGCTTTTCCTCTCAGCACAATGGTGTCTGCATGTACAAAGCTCTCCATGTGTGTTTTCCAACAGGGAGCTTCATTTCGGATTATCCCGGGAGATTTCTGAACTTCTGGTTCTGGTCTTCAGATGCAACATTGACAGTTTGGCTTATTCCTCCACCTCAGCGAGTTATCAGTCACTATCAGCTGCCCCTAGAGCACCGTGGGGAGGAGAGGTTTTAATGGATGTGTGTGTGTGTGTGTGTGTGGTTATTGACACCAGCAGAAGGACAGAAACACCCCCAGGTTAAAAGAGCAATGTAGCATTCTCTGATTTATTTTCATCTCTGGACCATACCTCATAGGAGTACCTTACAAACCCTCATATTCATTTACAAAGACAGACTTGGATACGCACAAGCGCATAGCGCACTGTAAACACGTATGCACAGCCTCACCGCAATCAGAGGATTAAAAGCTTCCGTTTGGTCACAAATTAAGCACGAGTGTGGGTTTCTGTGTGTGAGTGTGTGTTAGTGTGTGTTATTAGATTATTTTTTGGCAGTGTGCTGAGCAGAGAGAAGGTTCAAAGCTGTGGACTTTTTTTTGCCGTCTTCCCGCTTCAGCTTGTGCACCACCAATGACCTCAATTAGCTCTGCGTCTGATAGACACACAGAGCAGCCGCAGATCACACACACACACACACACACACATGCATACACTAGGAAATGCTGGGATAGAGTGATGTAAAGAGAGAGGGGACAGCAGTGATGATAGGATTAGGGGAAGTTCCGTTTGAATTTGCTGCTCAAACTTGTTTGTGCACTTCTCTGTTTCATCATTAGTGATAAACCTTGACTGGTGTTGCGGCATGTTGGCCAGAAAAGAGGAGTATGACAGAGAGTGACGGAGAAAGAGAAAAAACAGATACTATCAACAATGAGAGGGATGAGACGGTGAGTAGAAGTTGTGAAGTCACAGAGCCAAAAGGGAAAAAGGCAGAAAAAGCAAACAAATAAGAAGGAAGAAAAGCACAGAGGGAGATGGTAGAGAACTTAAAGTGAGGGATAAGGATGAAATGGGGAGATGAATGAATGAAAGAAAAGCGGCAGGGAGAATGACTGAAAACCAAAAGCAAGGAATGTAAATACGAAGAACAAGCAGATGGAGAGAGAAGCAAGATGAAGAGAAGGTAGAGGCCTGTGCACAGATGCAGCTGGAGGAAGCAGGGATCTGTCAAACGGCAGGCGTGCTGAGAAACAGTGCTCTGACCTTCACGGGACAAGCTGCTACCAGTGACGAGAATTTATGCACGCTCTCACTTTGTATTATTGGCTTAGAACAGTGAGAGTGTGTATGCGTGCACAGCCATGCATGCATGCATGGCCATACGTGTGTGACGGAGACGTTGTGTGAATGAGCATACGAGGATGAGGATACGTGCGAATGCGTGTGTGGGCGCATGCCAGCCACAGCGTGAATAAGGTAAAAGATGGAGGGTTTTCCCACCATCACAGACATTCTCCATCCTTCTCTCTCTCCCTGCTCTCCGCGGGAACTCCATTAGAGCGTGTGCTGTGTTATCTTATCCTGGAGAAATAGTCAAACCGCCTGCGGTTCAGAGCAATTATTGTACACCATATCTCAGGAGGTGTTACAAATTAAACATGGCTTGGGTCATGCACGTTTTAGCTTTAAGCAACAGCGTACATGCAAACCGTCATACTTTAACATCCCACTGTATTACACATAATGATAAGCATCCAATCCCAACGGTTGCGCACACTTCTTGGAAATGTGTCCGTTTTTTTTCTAAAGTTAGAAGCTGACAGCACCTGAGGCGTTAAATGTAAGGAAACGTCAAGATTTCTTACAATCAAACAAGAGGTTAATGTGCGAGGCATTGGTGGCCTCAGGAAAATGTAACTCTGAGGCAGTCCATCAAAAGTTTATTTGAAAGGTAAGTAGCTGAATTAATTGTAATCGAGTATCCGTCTTAATACGCTTCACGACTAGAACAGTGGCTTTGAGCTGCTCAGCGGGCCTCTCAGAGGTCAAGACTCTGATTTGAACTTGCCAGGAATAAAAATGAATAAAAAAAAACATCAGGGAACTCACAACAGTATTTCCTGGTAAAAGGCTGATGGATTGAAAGTATGAGTATTGAAGTAAGTATTTCTATCCATAGTGGTTAATTTGTTGTAAAAGCTGATCTATAAACAGTGAAATGATACTTCACACAAAAAATCTTCCAAGATATTTGGGTATATAACATACGGAATTGCTCATGTGGTAAATACTTATTTTTTTTTAGATGTATTAAACTGTTGAGCATTTTTTCAGTTCATGTCCTTAATTTGTAGCGTGAAATTATAGAATTTTTTTTTTAGCTTATTCAGCTTGTTTGTTGAGTGTTTCCGATGAGTTGTGAGGTTTATGGAGAGTTACTTTTACAACTCAACATTACATAACTGAATTAAATGCAGCCCATGGGGATGAATGCAGATGAAGAGGGGGAGACATATTTTAGATGCTTTCCGCATCACTGCTTTACTTACGGGGGAATACTGTAAGCAAAACAAATTGCTTCCTTGTAGCTATTCTGCAGTACTAATGGAGGGTAGCTGCATGCAAGGCGGGATTTTTACAATAGCCACCACTGCAGGTTAATTTTCAGTGAATTGAATAAATATCTGCTGTGCAGCTCAAAATGTCAGTGAACTTAAATAAATGTACAGCACGGGAGCAAAAAAAAAAAAGACTTTGCAGACTCGCTCTCTGGTATTTTTGTTGATCTGAGTCTGCGTATGTGCACACGTGTGCGAGGATCTAGTTATGCATCATGCCTCAGTACTTGTGTGTATATTGTGTTATGCAGATTGCAGGAAGCCCGCACTAGCAATCTGGCTGCTTGAGCAGCATCTGCATCTATGACGACAGTCGTCCACCTGTTGTGCAAGCCAACAGTACAGAAGGCTTTCCAAAAGCTTGGAGTGAAGGGAGGAATTATCACAAGCACAGACTCGTAGCTTCTGATGTCTGGCCACGAAGCCAGTTGGAGATTCGTGGCCACACCCCAACATGAGATGAGCAAAAGTAGAGGACAAAACTTTTAGTTTCTTTTAACTTATTCTCAACCACATGAAAACACACAAAAATACCTGCTAGCTTCACATGAACCCAACAACTTCAGACACTCAGCAGGGCTTAAAATCTGCATGCCTATAGAAATACACACAAACACAACACTCACAGGCCAGGCATGTGATTAGTGATGACTCCTAAAAGTTAAAGTGGCCTCTGGTTGCACACACACAAACACAAACACAAACACACACACAAACAAAGCACTGTACACAGAGATATTCGGGTAAGTTAAAGAGGTTATCTTCCCTGTGGTTGTCCTTGGGCAATATCATCACAGAGAGAATCAATAGAGCCATCACTCAGAGTGAATGGAAAGAAGAAAAGAAACAGAGACATTGAGAAATATATAGAAGGGGGGGGGGGGTGAAAAAAGATGGAGGGAATAATACATGTGAGGCAAGGGAAGGGAGGTAAGAAGAGCTGAAGCAAGAAAGAAAAATAAAGTGAGTTAAAAAAAAAAGCGCATCATTAGAGGGGAGGGAGTAGGAGAGTATCACAGAGGGATAAGAGGAGGAGTGGAGTAAGGAGCTGCCAGCAGTGTCTGAGGCAAAGGAGCACAAAAGGAAGCTGAAGACAAAGTGACAAGGATGGATGAAGGCAGCAAGCGAAAGTAGAACAGATGGAGAAGGAGGGGAGAAAACCAGGGAGGGAGAAAAGGGATGAGTGAGGGAGCAACACATGTGAGCATGTAGAGTGAAAGAAAAAAAGGAAGGTTATAAAAGCAGTGAATCAGCCTGTGATTCAGTCATGAAGAGGAAGGGAGGAACAAAGGGAGAGAAGGAAGGAAAAAGGGGGAAAAAAAATGAGGATAAAGGTGGACTGACTGAGTGACAAAATGAGGAAGGGAGCGAAAGGATGTTAAGAGGGAATGAAAGGAATATAGAAGAAAAGAGGGTGATTATTGAGTGAGCCAGTGATTAAGTGAGACAAAGAGTGACCCGGCAATCAAGCTTTGTCAGATTTACGCTACATCGTATATGAATGAGACTTTATTAGGTTTGAGGATCAAATTGTGATGTACTTGCTCTTGTCAGCACGGCCGATCAGAGCAGGGGTTTCTGCTTGAGCAGTAATAAATGTCATACAATAAAGTTAAAAGTAAAATTTGGTGCAGAAACAAAGGGCATTTGTTCACAGCTGAAGCATCCAATTTATTGTGTTATTGGGGATTTTTAAAGCCGCGCTCAGCAATTTTTTTTTTTTTTATATATCATTTGATCAAATGACTGTGTAATGTGAAAGGGGATGCTCAGAGTGACAAACCCTCACAGAATTATCCAAATCAGCAGTTCTCCTCTTTTTATGTCCCAGCTCATTGTTTTGGTTTTACGGCGCACAATGAAAAATACTCATTTGGTTCAGCATCACCACTCTTATTAACCCATTTCCAACTGCATTATGCAGCTGTCAGAGCCCAATTTTTTCTCAGGAGTTGCCATAGTAATGAAAGGAGAGTTCATATTGAACTTGCCCCTAGATTAACGGCTTCATACCCCACCACAAACATTTCAGAGGAGGATTTTGCCTGCTCAGTTTTTTTTTTTAAATTTTATTTGTTCAGATATTCTTGATTTTCTTAGATTTTTTTTGCTTCTATCATATGTGCTGAATGGATTCCTTTTTTTCTGTTTTGCTTTGATATACAATCAGTAGTCTGCACAGAGAGAATTAAATTGAGCATTGCGTTACTTCGGGCAGGCCACGGAAGTCAAGCTCAGCTCACAATCTCAGCTAAATCAGCTGATGGCTCAGCTGATTCTCTTCTATTCATTCAATTGGCAAATCTCATACAGGACGCGGTATTTCAGCTGCTTTGACCGCCTACTATTCCTGCTTCCTCTGCAAGCCTATTTGCTGCCTTAGCCTTTCCTTGTAGGCACTTAGAAGGGCAAGGAGCTCCCAGAACAAAGCCATACCGCCAAATATAACTTAATGCAAATGATCAGCTCCAGCAGTTGCGTCACCGGAACGTATCTTGTCTGGTGAAATCAAGGGGTTACACTCATGAAGTGACCACATAATCCCAAATTAATGCTAATATTGCTCTGTGTCTGCTATGCTAATGTCTCTAACTGTATCGAATCAAATCAAGCTTTGCTGCCACAGACATAAACATACACAGTATGAGTGAAATTCACACTGTAGTAGTAGTTATACAACGTTGCCAAGCAAATTAATTCCTGCAGTTTGACCATTTCTTGTTCACACTTAGCTGTATCGTACCTTCATAGCACGTCTATCAATCAACTTTACATGCAGCAGCAACAAACACACATACTGGTGGGGATCCCAGAGCAAAACTGGCTTTGGATAACAACAAAGTTAACACTAGCTGAGCACTAGCACTGCAGTATAAACACACAAAAAGCAACATCGACAAAACAGTTACTGGCATCCAACCTACTACTCTCATTACTTAGCTGGCTTCAAATGAGGCTCAACATTCACAGTTTCTCTTGACTGACCCTCAAGTTTACAGCATTAGTCAAACATTTCCCCAGGCCTTAGTGAGAGCAGCCACATTAACCAAGCAACATGTTAACACAGAATTCAACATAATTTCCCACTGACAGCGGGTATCAATCCTTCCTTGAGCTTGTACAGTTACCAGCCCTTGACATCAAAACTACCACATCAAAAATAAAGTTAATTAAAGCCACAAGCAGCGTTGAACGGGCCCTCGCACCCTGCGCACGTCGGGGGCAGTGTCAGTGTCTGGAGAACACACACTAATTAGACATCATGTGGCTGTATGTCAGGTGTAGACCACACCATGTAAATTCTAGGTAATTTGGATAATGTTTGTCACATGAGGCTGATTTCCTGTTGTCAGCAGGTGGCGCTATGACTGTAACTGAAAAATTGGCCTGGATATGTCTTCAGGCCGGGACTCTCAGCAGACATGTGCAATTTGGAAAAGATCTGCAATGTGTGGAGTGGAGTTGTAACATTGTCTTTTTTTCATGACGAGACATCGAAATGGCTGAACGGCCATTAGACAATGACTACGACTCAATATTGACATGAAGATGTGTTCAGGCCTGGACTCTCATCAAGCATGAGAAATTTGGGGCAGTTTGGACAATGTAAAGTTGAGTTTCAACAACTATTTATTTAATTTACTTGATCTTGACATCCCCAGATGGTAGGAGTAGATGAAGTCATTTGTTTTGGTCCTTGCAGTCAACAACGGAGCAATTGGAGTGCTTGGTCCAGGCCGGCCATCTCCTCTTGTAGTCAATATACCACACAATGAGGAATTTATCACTTCAATTGACTACATTTACCATCAACACTGATTGGACATCCGCATGTTTCACTCTCTGGTTGAAAGTTTAAGCCTGTGTCATTGCTACTGGGTACGGTTGGGTGTGGTCAGAAGTGCACTTTGTAGCACCATTAACCTCACCCAACAGTGATGTCACTGGGTCCTGGAGTACACCTATACGTCACTGCAGCAAGTGATGAGTTAAATCACTGGAGGGAACCGAAAACAAGATTTACGTGGGGTGTTAAATTCCTCTTTAAATATCTGAAATAGCTAATGATTGTAATGACTGCAAGGCTACTAAAACTGGCCAGTGACACAGCTTTTGTCACTGTTATCTGACCCTAAAAAAATATGACTGTGAACAAGTCAGTAGTCTGTACATGGAAATAATCTACGACTCAAAGGAGGGAGAAAGGAGTTTAGGGGTATTCAGGATTGGTTGAACAGAGTGGATGTGCTTCTGTGAAGGCGTAATTACATCGGACTACTCCCAGCCAGGAAGGCGGCCTGTCTGCCGTCATCTTCATTAGCAGGTCCCCTGTTAATGCATGACAAATGTCCTACACAGGAAAGAGGCTGATTAGATCGGAGTAGATCAAAGAAGACACCGATTAGCTCATATTAGCCTCATACAGGACCCCTCATTATTACCCATCTGGCCTGTGCTCCTGATCGGAGGTGAACTATTGGGCTCCCCACCCCTCCTTCTTCTCCTCTTCCTCTCTCCCACTTGCAAAGTGCTGTGAACGCTTGGGGAGAGGCATGGAGGCCTATATTAATGTAATCCCCTGCACCTAGCACTGCCAGCTCAGCACAGTACAGCCTCTGTTACGACAATGGGAGTAATGGGCACGGCTCCTACGTATTATGACCGCTCACTGTTAGCCAGAGGAACATTAACCTGTGGAACTCAACATGTACATCTTTCTCACCATGACAGTCTGCTGCAGCCTGAAGGTTTCAGTAAGAAACTGATCCAGGAATGTTATTCCAAGGGATTCACTATCTTGGCGAGAAAGTACTGGGTAGATTCATTTCTGCACAGAAAATTATAGCCCCCCCCCCCACAAAAAAAAAACTGTTGCAAGGTACAGCTAATCTTTTTACCCTGTAAATTAACAAAAAATGCAATTAACCCACACAACCCTCAGGCATGAACACACAAACAAACACACACACACACACACACACACACACACTTAGTTTACGCATATCAGGTTGATCAAGGACAATTTGCTCTACATTTGTTTAAATCTTAAAGATACCATTTTTTTTGTACTGAAACAGACCCAGAGCTTAACTTTAACTTGCTCAATCAATCTACAAAGATTGTATGGAAATGGGCAATATTGTGGATCAAAGGCATGAATGCGATGATGAAATGAAGAACATGACGTTGAAATGAAGAAATTCAGCTTCTTGAGAAATATATGTCAGCCAAACTTTTCGAAAAAAAAAAAACTTCAGGAATTTAAGACCAAGTGGGATAAAAGCACAAAATTATATATTAAAAAAAAAAAAAAAGTCCTGGTTTAATAGGTGAGTGTAAAATCACATTCTAAATCCTACATATTCATAAGATTCTGCATGAAGAACTGAGCAACAACATTGCATATCATTGTGAAAATAATCCTGAAACCCTGCTGTAATTACTCCACACAAATGAAACCATGGTTGAGAGGATTGGTACAGACTCCATCTCATACTCGTCTTGTTACTGTACTGCTTGCGCTTCCCTAAATTAAGAACACATTTCCCGTCAACCTCATTACTTACCGCAGTAAAGCGGCGTTGCATCTTGTCACTTCTCCTCCCCAGAATTGCTCTATGCACAATTAATATATATATATATATATACATAAATGTTTTACTTAAGAGGATAACTGTGCTGGAAGTGATTCTTAAGCTATTCATTCATTCTGCCGCCCGCCATCATATGAAACTCTGAAGGCTTTAATTAAGCTTCCGCCTCTTACATTTGTGATGTAAAATAATCTAAAGTTTTCTGTCAATCTGACACAAAGTCACACTTACAATTTTCGGGCGCATGGTCTTAATTTTTATGAGTCTAATTTCTAAAATGTCTTGGCTTATATAGCTGCTTTAAATGTGTTGACTATTTCACATCCAACGGACATTGAGCGATACTGGCATTCATTTGGAATTGTGCCTCTGGGCACCTGATGAATGCAAGCCCAGTATTCCAGTCTCCTTTTAGCTCATGAGGGTAAAAATGACTCTTGTCAGCTCCATTATCTGCACCAGCTACTCGCTAACCACAGCTAGTCATTATTAGTTGCATTGACTGTTTATAGAGATGGACGACATGAGAGCTCCCCAAAAGTGAAGCCAAAACATCTCGAACGTCCCCTGGTGGTGGGCTGCAGTATAGGTCATAAACCCCTCCTCCTCAATGATTTCAGTTAGCAGATGGGTCAAACTAAAAACTCAAAGTACACTCGCCGCTCGTTTCATCTATCAGACTGTCGCCTCCAGAGGTACAAAGCCGCTTAATGAGACAGTACAGGCCGGGGCTAGCTGGTTAGCATGCCAACATCAGTATATATCTTTGCAACACAATACAAAGATGTCTTTGACACAATGTCAAATGTTTCTTCACATTCTGTTCATATTAGTTCTAAGTTTTTTGAATGTTTTAAACTAAAATAATGGCCATATCTTTCACAGCACGTTTAATAAAAACACAATAAAATTTAAAAAAAAATACTAATCTTACACAACTTAAATGTCCTTATTTGATCATATGAATAAAACGTGAGAAAAACTGCCACAGCTGTATTTGTATTTAAATCACAACTTTTGTGTACAAGTGATACATTTTAATTGTTGTCATACAATCCCCACCAGAAATGTCACAATTAAATAAAAAATTTAATTATAACTGAATTAGTCTTTTATTAATGCAGTGTCAAAGACCGGAGTCACCATGGGAATTTTCAATAGCCAATAAAATGGAGTTTGTGACAAAGTAAAAAGGAAAACAATAAATGCCACCAGCCTTGATGACAGTCATATCACTGATGACACAAAAACAGTCTCTGCTTTGACAAGGAGCTTAGGTTTTAAGCAAAATGACATGACTTTCTCTGCTATTCTCAACCAGTGGGACTGGGACCACTGGTGGGCCTCAGAGCATCATCCAGGTGGGCTTTGTAATTTACAAAGATAGTTATTATTTATTTCTAAAGGTGCACAAGTGAATTCTTGATGTATATAATATTCTTGATATATATATAAAAATGCCAAATCAAAATGCATAATTTCAATAATTTGAAAATCAGAAATGGGCCTTAAGTTACAAAAGGTTGAGGACCCCTGGTTTATAGTTAATCTGCATTTCCATCCATTTATTTCTGGTCCACATTACTTCTTTTGTGAAAATCACAAAACGGACCACAACAAACTTTTCAAGGAAAGGCCTATCACAAACAGCATCTGCTTGTTTTTGCTTTTTGTTTTTTTTTTTGTACATCAGCAACAAGTGCTATTTGCATGCATCAACTAAGACAAAAGACACCGAACATCTGCACATGCGTGCATTCATGTCTTTTCATTGCTGATTGTGCTTAGTTAAAGCTTGTAATGTGTCTGAGTTGTTATTCCGAATGCTGACACTGATAATCAAAGAAGGAGCATAAGGAGGAAGGAACACAGCAAAAGAGCTGCAGGCAACCACCTTTCCACCTTGGGAAAGTTTAAATGATTTAAAAGCTCACAGCATAACCCCCTCTACCATCCTGCTGCTCATTTTACATCCTGTCCTACTATTGGACCTCATCATTTTCTATAATTGCCCCCATTGGACGGACTTCTATCTGGCCTATTTTGTCCCATTCTTCTGAGAAATTAAGGCATTCCTCTAGCGACCCTGACCTGTCCCAGGCCTTACTTTTGACTGACAGCCCATTAGCGGGCCATTGATTGGTTGAATCTTGGAATGTGCGAGCCAGTCTAATTAGGCCTGAGTCCCTCCTCTCTGAATGTCAATTGAGACCCTCAGAGGAAACAAAACTTCAGGCAAATGAGGCCTTTCTAATCCTCTGGAAGGAAACTGCTTTTTTACTCAACAAGATCAGTATAATTTATAGTAAAGAACCTTAAATACAAGTCTGAGTATTGACACAAACACACACACAATCTTGGAGAATATTAGGAACGGTTCAGTATAATATGCACATATTAATCAATGTACAAGCATGCAACTACGCAAATACATACTCACTTGGGTATTGAAAGCACATTCCTTCTTTTATACACACACATTGCCAGAGGTCCTGATTAGCACTTCATCTCAGTCACCTGCACAAAACCACAATGTCTCATAGGGAGGTGAATGAGTGGACACTCACACGATTACACATTTTATATATGCATACATTCGTATCTCTGCAAACACGCTTGGTTTGGATGTGTGCATAGTGTGCTTTATTGTGTTTAAAAACACACATATACAAGCAAAGGTACCAACTGGCTCCTTTTGATGGGATATCTCCATGCATGTTTTTTTCTGGGAGCTGGTTTTGCCTACAGCATGTTTGGAGACTAATTGAGCTAATCAATGCAGCTCTCCAACACAGATGGTCCTTGACTGAATCTACTACTATCCTGTCATTAGTCATCTTGCCTTCTCCTCTTTATTAATGCAACAACAACAGTGTAGCCCTCCCAAAACTTACCTTGACAATTTGGGTGTTAATGGTTTTGTGAATTCAATCATGCAAACCTCACCTCTTGTGTGCTCAAGATGATTTTTCTTTTTGCAGCCGAGATGCTAATGAGATGTGTTGTTGATGCCTTCGTTATGAATAATCCGTGCCAGTGTAGTTGACAATGCATCATGGCTTAGGGTTGGGCGATATTTGTGTGGCGATAGTGAGGACGATCTCTTAAAGGTGCAATATGTAAGAAGTGGCCAAATGTCAAAGCTCTAAAGCTACAGCTGAGTGTTTCCCGTTTTGTTTCTGTGGGTCCAAGGTCTTCTTAAGGACACCAGCTTAACGTTGCTAACACGGATTTCTCATGCAACACAAGAAAAGAACAGTAAACTGATCAGGAAGCACAATGGTCAGTGCAAACACCGTGCGTTATACAATTTGCAAGTGGCATATAAAATATTGATGCCCTATGTGAAAAATAGATTAACACTAAAATGCAACATTGCCCAACTCTACTCTCAATATTTCATTTCCATATGTATTTGTTTAAAAGCTTTTTGTGTGAAATAATTTACCACTTAAGAGCATTTCTTTGTTAGAATGATGAGTGGAGTTTTAGTGCCCCATGGTCCACAACTGTTTCAAAAGTTTTTCTATCCTGTAATGAAACCAGCAAATTAAGCAAATACTTGTATTCGTCTTAATGACTTAATCATTTTCAGCTGTCCAACAATCCAGAAAAGTTAGCTTTACATTTGTGACATTTGAAACGCTGATCAAGTTTAAGGATTGAGGATGTTTATAGTGCACAGGCTGTGAAGCACTCTTGTGCTTTTTGGCTCTAAAAATAAAACTGACTTGACTTAAAACTGTTTGAACAAGTTAGATGTGATATAGAATGTTTTACTCTCACTTACTTTTACTTTTTTTTAATGTATTTTTTTTAAAACTTTCTCTTTATGATTGAGGATTTGGTGTCAACTATACTTGAAATTACATGTGCAATACCAAAATTGGGGCCAACAGTTGTTCATATAGTCACATTATGGGGACCCACCCTCCGTTTAAGGACAAAAACTTGCATTTCATAGGCTAATATTAGGCTTGGTTTTGGTTGCGGTTAAAGTAAATCTCACAGGAATCAATGCAAGTGTGTGCATTGTCTTCTATGTGACAAAAAAAAACAAAAAAAACAATGTTAAAGGATTAAATGCTGTGAAGCTAGCTTGAGCTACATTTTAATGTCAGCATGCTAACATGCTCACAATGACAATACTACTAATAAAATAAAAATTTGAATGCTTACCATGTTCACCATTTCAGTGTTAGCATGCTAACATTAAACACAAAGCACGGTTAAACAAGATGAAACGTTACGGGGTTGTTCCTGAGGGAATCAATAACATTTAAATGAAATCCATGACATTTCTACAAACAGTTTTTGAGACATGTAACTCTAAACCACAGATAAATTGATGGTACTCGAGGTTTAAAGTATTCAAGTAAGGCTTCATCCTCTGGGGACCATGAGTGTCAAAATTTCATGACAAGCCATTCAGTAGTTGATGAGCAGTGTTGGGTGTAATGAGCCACAAAGTAACGTTAACTCTAACGTGCATGATGTGCTGTAGGCTACGAGTGCCTGTGTTTATTGTTTTCATAGCGTACTGTCCCTATCATTAAGCAGCGAGTGGAGCCAGCATATTTTCACATCTAACTCGGTGAATCAAGGATTTATTTCCACCAAGTTTCCAAGTTGGCGAATGTTGGAAAAGCGGAAAAACAAAAGAGGGTGGTGTTGGTGAGTTTTATTTCCTCTATGTCTCGTTTGAAGTGTGCTTTAAAGTGAGCTAACGAGACTGTTTCTTTTGGTGTCGTAGTAGCCTGTCGTCGTTTGGTGAGAGAGGGAAACCAGATGTATTTTTCTGTTCAATAAGGACAATAACTATAAGATTATATTTATTTTCTTTACATTTTTTTGAGTTTATTTTGTTTGTTTATTAGACCAGGCCTATGTATGAAGGTTATCACCAATCGAACATATCCCCCAGCTGCAACTACATCGCAAAGGGGTTTTCATTTTTGGTAATGCAAAAGTTCTCCAACTAGTTACTTTTCTCTGTAGGTAACGCTGTATTGTAACAGGTTACCTTTTAATGGTTGTAATCTAGTTGTCACAGACAAGATGAGTTCAGCATTTGGACCCAAATATTTTAGTATCTATTGAAGATGTCAACACAGGGACAGGCAAACAGACGACTCGACTCAAGACAGGACTGAAATACAAACTAAACTGACGAGGGGATGAAGCGCAGGTGGAGAGAAGGGGCGGAGAAACTCAGGTGAGGAGAATTTGGTGAACGAAAGAGCAGCCGATTGGCTGGGGAGACACTGAGAGCAGGGCGGGGCTGACGAGGATGACGAAGAACAGGTGTGCAGAAAAAAAGCTGTGCTGGAAACCAGGAGAGTGAAGGAGAGGCCACGCCCACGCAAATAAACAGACAGGAGGACAGAGGAGCACTAAGAAACACAGGAGGGATAGGAACACACAAGAAAACAGAGTAAATCAGTGACAGTAATTATTAGAACACCACAAAGGTATCTTGAAACGTATCAGTATTTGTACCAGTTTAGTACTACGTGGGCAGTGGCTGTAAGACACAAAAGGAACAAAATGGAACAACACAAGCCCCCACAAAGTGTGCACTTTACCACACACATGTATGTTATATGCACAGACACACACACACACACACAAGCAAACCCCCTTCTTGAAAAACAGAGACGCACAATTACTCGCACACAAAGACACACATACACATGCAGCGTGCTGCTGTTGCTTCCTGATAAGTCTCTCTCTATAGACCAGTGTCTTTGTACATCAGAGGGAGCAGAGGGTGAAAGCTACTGAGAGGACTGAACTCGTGTTGTTAATTTGTTTCAACTCTAAAGACACAGCACATGCCAACTCCAAATCTTCCCTTAACATGCCCACTTCTCTTCACTTGTGTACCTTCCGACTGCTCCCTGCAACCGCCCTTCCCAGCTTTGCTCCACTTGATTGTTTATCCTTCTTCTTTTCACTCCTTCCTTCCTGCCTTTCTGTTCTTCTCTTCCCGTCTTTCAGTCTCGCTCCTTGTTAGCGAGCATTGTGCTAAAAGGTGAAATTAGTGCCTTTAGCGCTGTGCCACAAATAAGAACTCAAAGCTCCCTGGCATTTCAACAGCCTCGGTGCTACCTGGGTTTGTACAGCCAGATTACTAAGGATTATACACACACACACACACACACACACACACACACACACACACACACACACACACACACACACACACACACA